>PVKS010012193.1:0-54516 GCA_004027875.1 Aplodontia rufa | reverse complement strand
GCATTTCTCTGATTACTAATGATTTAGAGCACTTTCTCATGTATTCATTGGCTTGATCAATGTCCTCTGGTAAGAAGTCTCTATTTAGCTCTTTGGCCCATTTATCAATTGGGTTGTTGGTGTTTTTGTAGCTGACATTTTTGAGTATTTTATAGATTCTGGATATGAGACCTGTCCGGATCCCCTGAGTACACTGGGCTTCTTAACTGTTCTTAAAGTATACTAAGCCCACTCTTGTCTCTGGCTGGGCTATTCTGGCCCCACGATTTGCATCTGCTGGGCCCTCCCTGCCCAAGTTCAGGTCTCTGCCCAAAGGAGTCTTTGTTAAGGAGGCCTTGCCTGGTCAGATGAGCCAAAGGAGGTCTCTCTGACACAGTTGTTACTCTCCAACTTAGTCTTTCTCAACTAGGGTTCTTTAAGATAATTAAGTTGTACAGAAAATGACTTCAGTGCTATTTTCTTGAATCTCTCGAGGATAATATGCAGCTGTTGTCATTCTTGTTATAGGACAGAGACTAATTCATTCTGTACAAAGAGTGGCTTAGGCCATTAGAGTTGAATTCTCTGCTAGAACTAAGGTAGAAGTCTGCTCTAAACTATTATTCTACATTTTTTTAAACATCTGATGAATTCTGTCTTTGTTGTCACCCTTTCCCACCCCTTTCTAAAATATAAGCATATGAAGTTTGGCTCCAGTCCCTGCTTATCACCAGGATCTAGAACTAGTACCTAGCTGGCACTCAAAAAATAATTGTTGAGCTGTGTGCCGTGGCAAACACTTGTAATCCCAGCAACTTGGGAGACTGAGGCAGGAGGATTGTGAGTTCAGAGCCAGCCTCAGCAATTGAGCAAGACCTGTCTCAAAATAAAATATTTTAAAAGGGTTGGGGATATTGCTCAGTGGCTAAATGCCCTGGGTTCAATCCTTGGTAAAAAATAATAATAATAATAATAATAATAATAATAAGATGTTGAATGAACTTCACAGGATCCACTTGTGTTATAACTTTTCAATTGTTAAAGCAGTTCATGTTAAAACATATTCGTCCCCAAAAATGTATATTATAGATTACTCATGAGCTATGATTATAGATTATAGATTGTTCATGAGCAATGGAATTGGAAACGATGGAAAAAAAAGACCAGATAATAATGAAAGGCTTTAATGAACTGAACAAGATGGAGCCAAATAGTGAATGAGCTGAATTAGGATGCGGGAAGGAGGACCGGGAACCAGTGGATTAGATGTCTAAGTGAGGACTTCTTTCTAAATCCCAGGAGGAAGGAAAACAGAAGAAACTCTCTCACCGTCAAAAGAAATGGACCCAAGAGAACATTGTGGGTGAACCACAAAGTAAAAAGTAATAACATAATTAAACTCTACAATCTCACGGGACAGGGGAACACCAAGAAACAAATCACATACACTTTAGGCTTTTAAAATAGGGAAGTAGGAAATATGATAAATATAGACTCTATTTTGGAGACAATTGAAATGAAGAACTTCAAAAAGTCAATAACCCACAAGAAAAGCCTGTTTACTCTGCTGTTGTTGTTTGCATTTCATAAAAAGCATATACTAAGGAATAAAAATAATAAACACAAGAGGTGGGAATTGAAAAGAAGATAACAGATTCAGCCTGCAAATTATCAGAGCAAAAAGAGGGTAGCCCTCCCGCTCAAAACCGGTTGTTTAAGTGAAGAAAATAATAAAACCTGATCAATTATAAATGAGGAGAAATAATAACTGCGACAAAAAAGACTTCAAGAGCACCTTGCAAGCGTCTTCAAAGCCATTAAAGAGATTATTTTCACATGTCAAAGGAATGAAACCACTCAAAGAATAAGTGGAATACTTTGATCTTGGTGGGATAAAGGATTTGCTTAAGAATGGAAAGGAACATATTTCACAGGCTGAAGTATTTGCCCCAAATTAAGATAGAGACAAAAAAAAATAATGTGTAATTTCCTTTCCTAAGATATTCCCAAAGATGGACCACTTAAAATTTCCTGGTTGTAGTGGTCACTTATTGGTCACGTGATAATTTACAGGGGCCTTTGTAGGGTTCAATAAACCCATGTGCATAAGCCCTCAGGACTGAGAGAAAGGAATCTGTGACTCAGATGGGCAGCTCCTGTCTAGGAAGTTGTATCTGTCTCCCATTCATGTGGAGGGGTTAGGAAGTACCCAAAGAAAGAAAATCTCACATTAAAATATTTAACTATTTTAACCCCAACTGTAAGCTCCATGACTTACCCCAACTTAAAATAACTTAATGAAATGACTTTTTGATTAGATCTCATAAAAATTTTATGTAGCCATGTTCTATTTTTTTTTCTTCTCTCTCTTGACATTATCCCTTGTGAATTTATTGACCAATTATACTTCAAGTTACAGGTTTAAAACAAACTGAAAGACTGGCACATAGTAGTCATTTTGCAAGAGTTACCTGCTTTAAAAGATTTTTTTTTTCAGTAAGTAAAGTTAAAAATTGAAAAAATAAAATAAATTTCAGATTGACTACCCCTCCCCCTCTGTTTTCTCTTCCCTTTGTGCAGAGCTTCCTCCTGGCATTGTATCAGCAATGTCCTGCAAAAGCCTCCTGACAGATGTTCTTAGGAACAAGGGTTCCCCAAACATAGCCCTCATATATTCTTATAGCTAGTTTTGCTTAAGAATTCCTCCTGAAAGAATCTTGGAGTAGCTAAACCCAGTCCATTAGGAAGAATATTCAGGCCTTCTGGGTTTTTGTTTGTTTGTTTGTTTTTTAGAGAGAGAGAATCAATTTTTTATTGAGTTTTCCACATGGCTTTCGTTGCTCTAACACTTAGTTGTGTACATGGTGCTGGGGTTTGAACCCGTGTACTCGTGCAAGCCAGGCAAGCTCCGGAACCGCCGAGCCACCACTCCAGCCCAGGGCCTTCTGTTTTCAAAGGGGACAGGAGAGAAAGAAAAAGAGAGGGAAAGAGAAAGGGAAAAAGAGAGAGAAGATTCGCTTTTCCTCGACTAGAACCCTCCCCAATGTTATGATTGCCTGACTTCCTAGAAATTTGGTTTCAAAGAGAGCTTAAACTCAGTCCTATATTTCTGCCTAGAACTTGGAGTCTCATAGTCCAAGATTCCTCTTCTCTGTTGCATGCCCTTAAAACACACATATTTTTCGATTAAAATCTCAGAGACTAGTGGTTCCCACATCAGAGATAATTAGAAATGAGCTGCAGTGAAGTGTTTTACTAACTTCCTTCCATTTGCTTCTATATGTCTCTGCCATAAACAACAGAAAGGTCATTACCAAGACTCCCACCTCCCAAGTCTGGGGTCAGCATTGAACATCCCTCCTCTGAGCTTGCACAGCTATCTTGCCCTTCAAACCCGATACCATCACTCTCCATTGCAATTGGTGGTTCAGTGGTTCACCACCTCCACTAGATTAAATTCTGTGGGGGTAGGGACCACTTCTGTGTCATTCACTACTGTTGTATCCTGGTCCCTAGAAAAATGTCTGGTGCAGGGGAGGAGCTCAATATACCTGTGTTAAAAGAATAAAAGCACACTCTCAGAATCCTCCCTCAACTTCTGTGAGCATCTTTGCTGACTCCCTCTGAACTGTAGGGTTACCATGACCAGCAGTCGGGTCTATCGTTAATATTCCCTTACAGTTCATTCCCTTTGAGGGCCCTTTCTACTCTCTGCTAATATGTGCATGTATAAATATTTAAATTCCTCCTTAGGTTAAATTCACTTCTTTATAATCACACTTCTTCTTTGCTAATTTTAGCAAGATCATCAAACCTGGATAATTCTATTTCAAATATGATCAACTGACCCCTTGTACACTGAACCACTAATTGCCATGGATAGTGTCAGCCATATATCCGAATAAGCAAATATATATATATATGTATATATATATATATACACACACACATATATATATTTACATATATATACATACAAGATACCCTTGATATTCCTTTGCATTTCAATTTTTCTAAGTAGAAATTTTCTTTAATATAAATCTTTTCTAAAAATTTTTTGCTTAAGAAAAAAAAACTACATCAGTGGGTTTCAAACTTGAGGGCACATCAGAATCACCTGGAGGGAGGGTCTATGAAAACAAAATTGCTTGTCCTAATTGCTACAGTTTCTGACTCAGTAGATCTGGAATGAGGGTTGACCATAACATTTTAAAGAAATTTTTAGGTTATGATATACTTTTGTCTGAGGACCACACTTTGGAATCATTCTACTGTGTCAATGACACAGGGTTTAAGTGACAAATAGTACAGGAGAAAGAAATTGATAGATATTCCAAAATCTATGTACACAGAGAATTGCTGTCTATGATTGGTTTTGACGAAAGGAGGGACTGGCAGCCTTTTCAATTCTATATAACTCTACAGCTCAAATGGTCAGCCAGCTGTTGAACATTATTCCAAAGAAACATATATGTATATATGTATATATATGTGTGTGTGTATGTGTACATATGTATATATATATTCCCTTAAATAAAATTGTGTATCTCTGGTTACTGAAATTTTAGAGACCTATGGTGGGAAAAGCACCATGAAAGGAAGCTAGGTTGTTGGAAAGCAAGAGTTCCAATGGAGAGAAATCATCTAATAAGGCCAAATGAAAGATGGGAAGTCTTTTGTTGTTGTTGTTGTTTATTTTTCATTTGAGAATGATAGAAGCTAAGAAGTAAGATAATCAAAACCTCTAACATTGGGAATAGTACAGATGGAGTTGTCCTCCAATTCTGAAATCCTACCGTGTTGGTCTTTAAAACTTGACCTTAGGAAAGTTTACGAAGAAAGTACTACTTCATTAGATGGGCATAATTTGTAGTCCTCATAAGCTCCTGAAATGATGTAAGAATTACAGAAAGAATAAAAATATATTTGTCAAGTAGATGAATGATAAAATCAATTAAAATAAAAGAAGAATTAGCCCAGAACTCAAAAGTGAGGGCTATCTACCTCCCCATCACATTTCCCCTAGCTGTTTTTACCAAAAGAATGTGGTAAATATTCCTTGAGTTCTTCTTTATAATGCGGTTTTCATCCGTAAGACTGGGTGAACAAACTAAGAGCTTTAGACTCAGTGGTCTACCTTACTTTCAAATATGCCCTGTGATTCAAGTTCAGGACCAGCAACTACTGATATTAAAGTTAATGAATAAGAATACCATTCATTTATTCACTTACGCTCTAGCATCCAGAAAGCCTTCTCTAGGCACAGCAGCTTAAGGCAGCCTGATAACTTTGTGAGTTTTGGGACACTTCTGTGCCCAGGGTGGAGGCACAGACAGGTAAAACACAGTATAAGACACAGTAAAGGAAAAGACTGAGAGATATGGGCTTGTTGATCCTTGAAGTTCTCTGGAGCAAGTCATTGGCTTAAGTATACCATGCCCTATACTGTTCATTATATAACTGCACTAAATAAAAGGACTATAGTTCCTGGGCTGAATTCAATATAGTACAGATCTGCATAACAAGACAAATGCCAAAGGTCATTGTTTCAGATACTTTTTTAATTGGATAAATTTCCATAGCAATTTGAATTTTTAGATTTCTTAAACAGTTATGATATGTGGATTGGTCTTTTATTCTCATGATGCAATAATATGTTGCAATGTAGGAACAACACAATCCTCAGTTTTTTCCTGTCTTTTCCTAGCCTGAGTTCCCCCCTTGTTTCACCTACCTCACTTTTTATGTTAGACATTCCAGGTACAAAAATTAAAACATGAATCCTGCTTTCGCTAGGACTTTCATGATTTGACAGATGCAATTCTCCTGTCCTTGCCCTAGTCTCAAGATAAGCAACTATCTGATAAGTCATTAGATTTAAGTCACTTTAGAATTATCCTTGAAGTCAAAAGCTACAAGAGCCAAGAACACATTTTTCATTTTCATGTCAATGACTGTCTTATTTGAATAGTCGGTTATACTTATTTTAAAACTCAGAAAGAGAATGAAATAATCTTCCAGTAAAGGTGCAATGGTCATTCATTGTGAGGATCAATAATGTCTTCAGGATTGCCTTCCCATTTTTCTGGTTTTAGATTTACCAGATTTCACCTTAAACAACATAGGTATAACAGCTACTTCAGACACTAGGTATGACCAGTTCTGGGTTTTCTGTAGTCTCAAGAGGTCTGGATTTAATATTGATTTTACTAAGAATTCATTTTCTTCAAATTTTATGATGATCAAGGGTTTACTTACCCTTATTTCCGTTCATTGGGAGAAGAGGGAAACATTGTTTTCAGTTTTTATTTTTTATTCCTTTCTAGGTATTTTTATTTGTTTTATTTGGGGGCAGGTGGTACCAATAACAAAGTCTTCTTGATTCAACTTGTCTAGTCATCAAGATTCCTCAGAGCTAATGATGTCTGACAAATCCAACAACAATGACCCAAACCCGTATTTAAACACTAAGTCTCCAGTGCTAGAGCTGTTTGTTCCGGTGACACTGATCAACTCCTTCTGTGCCTTTGCCTCCATCTATTTCATCAAAGAGGGCTGCTGGCCTTTGTTGAGCCAATATTTGTGGTTCAGTCTTGCCATGTTTGTTTAGAGTTCCTCCTTCGTCACTTTTCTAGAGAGAAATGTCAAGGCCCTTCCCTTTTCTGTGGCTGTAGGCAATGACTTTTCCTCATCCTAATTTTCCAAAGCAGGAATCAGACAGGAATTCGTCTTTCCCTGGCAATCCAGAAGTTTCACCTGTATTGAATTCGCCCTCAACCACACGTATTAAGTCTTGTGAGTCAATCAGTCTTTTCAATCCACAGTTCAAGATATGAAATACCCTTCTACATGAGACATATACTGCTTTGCACTGCATATATGAGAAACCGACTCAGAGGCTTGTCCAAAATTTATTTTCATCTTCTCACATAAAAAGAAATCCAGAGTCAGCCTGGTGCAGCAGCTGTGAAAGGCCATCGTTGTAGGTCAAGCTCTTCGGGGAAACAGACTGTGCCATGGAGACCGCCCGCAGGAAGTTTATTGCAAAGAGACCTCAGGATCAACACCTGTGGAGAAAGGGAAAGGAGACATTATTGGGTAAGAGGAAGACTTGGGGCAGTGGTCTGATTATAAGACTTCAGCCAAACAAGTGGGGAGCTCTGGAGATGACCCTTCAGAGTCTTTCTGGGCTGAGGCTGGAGGATAGGACTTAATACTCCCTCTTTTGACACCTCATCCAATGATGTGGGCTGCCCACCAGGAAGGGGACATGACCTTGGATGCATGTCTGTCTCCAGCTGAAGGCTGACAGCTAAGAGACTTCAGCTATCAACAGTCCCAGCAACAGGGATCAAAAGTATCAGTTCCGAAGAGGATTGGCAGTAAAGTACAGTGCCCACCACAGTTGTGTGTCAGGCTCCTTTCTGATCTGCTATTCTTTTTTTTTTTCCTTAAAGAGAGCAGGGCAGTGTGTGTTTGTGTGTGTGTGTGTGTGAGAGAGAGAGAGAGAGAGAGAGAGAGAGAGAATTTTACTTCGTTTTTCAAGTGGCTTTTGTTGCTCTGACACTTCATTGTGTATGTGGTGCTGGGGTTCGAACCTGCTTCCTCATGCATGCCGGGCAAGCACTGTAACTGCTGAGCCACCGCTCCAGCCCCTCATCTGCCATTCTTGGCATGTAACTTTCATGCTCATGGTTGCTTCATGAGCTCAAGATGACTTCCACTCCCAGCCTATTTCTGCACTCTGAATAAGAGGCAGAGGTAGCAGCTATATTAAGAAAGCGAGCAGTGCTCAGAAATGTCCAGAAATCTTGTACATACGGCTCACTAGCCAGAACTCATCACAGCTGCCTCAGCTGCAACAGATGTTAGGAAACATGTATTTTAGCCATAGCTGCCTAGATCAAAATCCAGAAGAGAATGGGTGTGGCATTAGCAACTAGCAGTTTTCCTAGACCGTCTCATTTTCAAAGCTAACTCCCTTTGGCAAGTTGTTGGTGGATCCATAAATCTCAAGAATTTTTCCCACCTTGTTCCTGGGAGTCATTTCTCTGTCTTAACGCTTCTCTGCTCCCCCAGTCACTGCATTCTCTAATAGTCATGTTTATGTCACAGTTCTTAAGCTTCTTCCTGATTATCTACCACTTCTCTTTTGTCCTTTCTTTCTCGCACACACATGCAAACACACAGACATGCATGATGTCACTATTCCTGGGCTGCTGACAGTGATGATAATAAACAATTATCATTAAGTCCTTGTCAAGGGAGAAGGAGATCATTTTCAAAAGGTCCACACAGAGGACCACATAGAGACCAGAAGTATAATAACCCAAGATAAGAGATCCTACTGAAATAGCATTGACTAGGAGTATAGCTGCCAGATTTAGCAAATTGAAATAGAGGATGTTAGTTAAAATTGAATTTCATAAAAACAACATAGAATTTTATTATCACCCAAATATACTCGTACAAATTGCATGGATCATAATGATAATAAAAATTTATTTCTTATTTACCTGAAATTCACATTTAACTAGGTATCCTGTGTTTCACCTGACCACCCCAGCCGGAAGGAATAATACCACACTACCGCAGAATTAGACACTTCCACTGTGCCCATTTGTACAGCTATTGAAGTCAATCATTGGAACTTTCTACAGCCTTCTAGTTTGAGAACAGCTGTCCAAAATTTTTTGGAGACTCATCAATCAGCACAGCCAAAGTTGAAGAAGTTTTTATAGTAAATTACATTTTTAATATTTCCTGGAGCACAGACCCCCCACCCCCCACCCCAGGGTACCTGGAGATGTGTTAAGCAGCTCTCTGAATCCACTGAAATTGTGCAGAAAATTTCATGTGTATGGATGTAGGTACGTTTTTCTGTTGAGAGGTCTATAGATTTCATTCATTTCTAAAAACAGGTGATGATTTGAAAAAGTTTGTTTCTAGGCAAAGGAAACTGAGAGACTACCAGGAAGCCTGTTAATTTATCTTGGTTATTTTATATGGAGACAGAAGTAGAAATATCAGCCATGAAACAACTGCTTTAGAATTCTTCTTGTAATAAAATTTGGAGTGAATCTGAAATGAAATTCTTTTATTTACCAGTCCAAAGTCAATTATAGAGCTAGACATTACTCAGAAGTGGTTTTCAGCAAAACCTCTTAATCACAGAAATTATCCACGCTGTTTTCCCAGCACCTCTGTGGGTGACGTTTCTCTCCTTGAGCTGCTGAGCTGTGTCGAAGGGTGGAGATTAGAAATCACCCTCCCCCAACATGCCAACTACTCCTGTCTTTAGAGAGGCAGATTGAGAGTTTGGTCTGTGGTCAGGTCCTATGGCCTTGACCTTATCATTACTTTTTCGTACCTTAAGTGTCTTGTTCTTTCATGTTGCTTGACAGTGAAGACTTCAATTAGAATGCTTTGCTTCTCATTTGGCGTTCTGATCCCTAACAGAAAATGCTGCAAACTACCAAGCATAGAACAGTGTCCCGATCTAATATAGGAGAGTGGAATATCCCAAACTTCATGCTCCCTTTAATTCCCTCTGTAATGGAGTGGTCTAAACCTTGATGCATGGTGGTCTCCTAATAAGTTTCCAGAATTTGTGTACTTGTAAGTGATGCACTTTTTGTGTCATAGCAAATAGTCTGGAAAGTGCTCAACCACATTTGCAGGCTTCTCTGAGATCCCATAGAACACCATCCTTTAATACATCCCAGAGTGTATAGTATCCAGGGTATCTTGAAGGAATCACATAGCATTTAATCCCCACTCCTGCCTTGAACATACAGGGACCCATAAATGTTTGTTGCATGAATGAAGGATGAATGGAGAGATGGAGGGGTGAATGAGTAAATGATGGAACAAGGAGCAGGCTTAAGATAACTTAGATGCTAACATCAACCTTCCCTCTTCCGGATGCAACCCTCTCCTGAGAACCCATAATGCACAATCCCCCATTCCTCTTTAACCCCTAGAAAGAAGGAAGAGACTTAGAATTTTATCCTATTCCTTGTGTAGTTTTATATTTTATTTTAATATCCTGATGAGTTGATTTGAGGAGAAAGAGAAGTAGACTTCAAAATCCTGGATCTATTTTCTGAAAGCTGCATCCAAAAGACAGAGTCCATACAGGTCCCCTTCCGGGTTCCATGTGCCCTGTCCAAACGGCTCTGCATACCCAAGAACCAAAATACCAGAAAGGGACTTAGAAAATCTCCAGGAAAACTCTCCATAGGTTCCCGGAGGCATGTACCCAAGCCCAGGGTGGAGTGGAGGATAGGATCTTGCCCATGACAAAGGGTGGTTTATAAACCCTAGCTGATCTGTCTCAAATGTGCCAACTCACCTCCCAACTTTGAGCTATGGCCCCCATGTATGAGCTTTCTACTTGAGATGCATGTTTCTCCCCCTGACCCTACACTCATTATCACATTTATTCAGCTGATCCCTATTCATCTGTCCTGTTTCAATATAGAAAACACTGCCTTCTAGAAATCTGCTGCCATTCCTTTCTGGTTCAGTGACCCTGTTTAGCGACATTTTTAAGATGGATCTGGGATCTTGATCAGGCTTGGTGGTTCATGCCTGGATTTCCAGCTACTCAGGAGACTAAGGTAGGATAATTACTTGAGCCCTTAAGTTCAAGGCCAGTCCGGGTAACATTTTATCTAAATCTCTTTAATTCAATTTAAAAATCCTGTTATTTAGTAAAATGTAAATAACATAGAATTTACCATTTTAGCCATTTTTAAGTGCACAGTTCAGCAACATCAACCTTATCAAGCAACCAACCATTAACTCTCTATCGGATACAGTAGGAAGCAAAAGCCCCCACTAGGGACTTATGACCTTGACAAGCCCCTAGTGGAGGAGCCCTGCACCGTGCCATCAGTGCTGTCCCACCTTTCCAATTCATTCATTTGATGGAGGAGGAAACAGTCCTGGAAAGCAAAGTGACCTTGACCCCGTAAGGAGCAGGGTCAGCGAAATCTCCGGACTCTCATCCTTGGGTCAGTGCTAGGCTGTTTCCACCTGACTTCTTCAGGCCACCCTCCCCCTCTCCCTCCCCATCTCCTTTCCTCAGTTTTTCAACCAGAAATTCTAGACCTCCTTGCACCAAAATGTGAGTTTCGCACAGCTAATTATCACCTAAAAATGATTTTCTAAATCGGTGTTTGGGGGAGTGTCAAGTCTATTGGCAGCGATATGTCCTCACGCCAGACTTCAATAGTTAGCTATGGATTAAAGTAACTACTTGCCACCATGTCCCATTGCTGCTGAAGTTCTACATGCATTGTTTTTTGGCTGCAAGTCAAGTTTAAGGAATCCATAGAGTACTTTAGTTGATTTCCAATGCATTATACATAGTAGGATGAATGCATTTATACGTAGGGCATTTAAGAGTACCGGTACATACTAGATGATCAATAAATATCGGTTGAATAAATGAAGGTAGGTATTATTCATTGAATTATTTTCTATTTAAAAAATTACGGAAGAATTTACATATAGTGTAACTTACCCCTTTAGATGTACAGTTCTTTTTCTTTTTTTTAAGAGAGAAGGACAGTGAGAGAGAGAGAGAGATCAATTTTATTTAGTTTTTCACACGGTTTTTGTTGTTCTGACACTAGTTGTGTACGTGGGTGCTGGGGTTTGAGCTCATGTACTCTCACATGCCAGGCAAGTGCTGTAACTGCTGAGCCACCACTCCAGCCCTTAGAGTACAGTTCTGAGAGTTTTGACAAACGTTGACAGTCACATAAACACCACCACAATCAAGATATAGATCAGTTCTCTTCTCCCCCTAATTCTCCTCTGCCCCTTTGTAGTCAAGTCCTTCCTCTACCCTCAGCCCCTGGCAACCACCAATTTGGTTTCTGTCCTGGTAGGTTTGCCTTTGCAAGAACGTTCTATATATGGAATCATAAGTGTGTGACCTTTTAAGTCTGCATTATTTCACTTAGCACAAGGTTTTTGAGGTTCTTCCATGTTGATGAATTTATCAGTATGGATTGAGCATCACTAGCCCAAATATCCAAAATCCAAAATGCTCTAAATCTGAAACATTTTGAGAGTCAACCTGATGTGACAAGTGGAAAATTCCACACCCGACTTCATGTGATGGATCGCATCACAATCAACATGCAGGCACATTAAAGATACTGTATAAAATTACCTTCAGGGTATGCACATAAGGTATGTGTATGTACATGAAACATAAATTTTGTATTAACACTTGGGTCCCATCCCCGAGATATCTCATTGTGTATATGCAAATATTTCAAAAATCCAAGAAAATCTGAAATCTGAAACAATTTGGTCCCAAGCATTTTGGATAAGGAATATGCACCTGTAATTTTTTTCCTGTATTCCACGGTATATTGCACCAAAGTTTATTTGTTCCTCTGCTGAAAGGAATTTGGATTGTTTCCAGACTTTTTTATGCATTGAATTTTAATTTTAGAATTTGTTTAAAGGCCTGTCAGCCTTGGGGACTTTAGAAGGTGTGTGTGCAGATTTTTAGTTCATATTAATTGACTTATTTATTGGTCTGTATTGGAACTGGTAACGAAATAAGAATTAAGGCAAGGGGTGAGTCTAACTTCCTAACAGCAGAGCAAGAGGTATAATGCAAAGCATAAGTAGAGATACCGAGTGATGTTGGATTTCCACCTAATAAAATCTCAAGGATTCTTTGGTATCACCATACATATTAATTCTTAGTAATTCATCAAAAATTAACTTATTTCCTGAAGGATGGACCCTTTATTTTGTCTACTTTTTCATTATTGCAAACACATTACAATGAATATTCCTAAACCCATATCTTGGTGAAACTTTGTAAGTAAATTCCTAGCTGTGAAATTGCAAAATAAATTGGTACCAGGCTTCACAGATATTGCCAAATTGCCCTCCAGGAAACTGGCACCAATTTTCCCTCCTGTGTGTGTTGTATCAGTATTACCAAAGCCACACACCCTCATCACCAGCAGATACAATCCATCTTTTCAATTTTCACCAGTGGGGAGGCATAGTGTCTCACTTTGTTTTCATTTTCACCTATTTAATTTCAATTTCAGGATTTACCAAAAAAAAAAAAATCTTTGGACCAAATATATTTGGAAGCCATTTAAAAACACTTTTGAATTAATGTAGAATAGAAAAATTTCTATATATTGCATTTATTTAAAACACTTAAAAGCAACTATCCTACCTCTAAATCAGTAGTTTTCCAACCTGGCCACATATTTGGAGTGCTTTTTAAAAGTACCTTGGCCTGGGCCTCATCCCAGACCAATTAAGTCAGGGGTAGGGATCAGCCTGGATATTTTTAAAAAGCTCTTCAGGTGATTCACAAATGCAGCCAAGGTTGAAAACCATTGCTGTAAATGCATTATAATGGATTCTACAAATAGTGCACCTAAGAGGTTTAAGGCTGCTATCCTGGATGGTACGAGTTGAATGTTTTCAAGTGCCACATTCTGCAAGCTGCTTTGTTCTTCAAACAAGGGTCTAACATATTCCTGATGGTGTAGTGGCTGCCCCTTTGCTCAGCCACCATCCTCGTCCTTCACTCCACTGTATATCAATCTGTGCAGCCAGCATTTCAGTAAGGACTGACAAACTCCCGCTTTACAAATTAATAATTGATCTGACCAAAAACGACAGTCCCTAGCAGAATGGTGATTAATCTTTTTATGATCGAAGGTATAGGAGTCCTTCCTGTTGAGCAATGACTATAATTGGTGCATCCTCTGCTGGAGAAAAGGGAAAGATTATCATAAAGAAGGAAAGCCGCTGCCACCCCATGTGAAGGAAGCCCTTTAAAGTTTGCCTGTCATTCTTCAGCAACCCTGGTTCCTGTGACAAATGTGTCAGTCATTTTATTCGTTGGAGCTAAACCATGATGGATTTTTCTGTCAACTCAGCAAATACCTAGTAGGAGAAAAACTAGCTGGGAAATTGTCCAATTTATTGATTCAATTTGAATTTTCTATGATATTAGAAGATCAGATAAAGGAACCACAATAACTTTTTATAGAAATTCTGAATGTGTGGGTTTGTTTTCTACACTTTTTTTCTTATTTTTAGGCTAAATTAGCAGACAATTATGTGCATGTATGAATATGTAACAACGAATACCACTGTTACATGTATTTTTAAAGCACCAATAAAAATAAGTAAATAAATTAGGAAACATTTACAATTTTAAAAATTGGCACATCATAGTTGTGTATATTTTGGGTATACAATGTGATAATTTGATACATGTATATAATGAGGGATGATCAAATCAAAGTAATGAGCATTTTCCTCTCCTTAAACATTTATTATTATCATTGCTTTTTTTGGGGGGGGATCTCAAACTCCTCTCTGCTAGTTCTTTATAAAAATATATAACAAATTATTGTAAACTATAGTCACTCTGCTATGCAAGAGAAAAATGCATTTGTGTGTAAAAATGAAAAAAAATAGGAAATGAGTAGGAAAAAAAACCTTTAATTCTTATAATCCCATTGCATTTGGTGTCTTGATTCATACAAATATCTCGTTTCTCTTCCATTCTCAAGTGGATTACATTTTCAAGCAAACATTACTAACAGGTAAGAAAAAAACAGAAATCATTTAAAAATACGTGATAGAACTAAAACACTGAGTCCTGAGTAATTAAAACGTCAACAATAACAATATAATTTTTGAACGAGAATATTTGGAATATTAATTTTTTCTTTAATTATATATATTGTAATATTTAGGTAGAATGAACTGCGCATGTTTACAGTGTACAATTTGATGAGTGTTTATAACAGTACATGTTCCTGAACTCACAGTGGTCAAGATGTCACTCCCCAAAGTTTCTTCTTGCACGTTTGCATTCCTTCCTATGATCTGTCTCTCTCTGGATTAAGATGCATTTTCTTTTTATATGAATGGACTCATACAGCATGTATCCTTTGTGTGGCTTCTTTCACTCACCATGATGTCTGTGAAATATATCTAGGTTGTAGCAAATATAAGGATTCTATTCCTTTTTATTGCAGAGTACTATTCCATGAATAGTATGAATGTACTCCAGTTTGTTATCCATTCACCTGATAACATCTGGTCATTCGGTCCCTAAACAAAAACAACTTTTGTATGTATACAGCTCTGCTGGGTGCCACTGACATTATACCACTATGTACTCAAGTGCATCAAAACAGAAAATAGTCCCCCTTGCTTGTATTGTGATGTGTGATGGATTAAGGATTAATTTTTCTTTTTCTTTTTTCTTTTTTTTTGTACCAGGGATTGAATCCAGGGGCCCTTAATCACCATGCCACATCCCTAGCCCTTTAAAACATTTTTTTAAAATTTTGGACAAGGTCTTGCTAAGTTGCTTAGGGCCTCCCTAAATTGCTGAGGCTGGCTTTGAACTTATAATCCTCCTGCTGCAGCCTCCCAAACTACTAGGATTACAGGCATACACCACCATTCCCAGTTTGTGATGGACTAATTTTCCTAGAAGTCACTTCCATAGTAATTCTGTCATGTTTAAGAATGTTCAGTGCATACTATCATCCAGTAACCCCATTACTGGGTAAATATTCAAAGAATATGAAATTAGTACGTTAAAGAGACATCCACAATCCCATGTTCACTGTGGTCCTATTCACCAAGCCAAGATGGAGAATCAACCTGAGTGTCCATCAGTGGATGAATGGATGAAAAAAATGTGGTGTATGTATGCAATGGAATACCATTCAGCCTTTAGAAAGAAGGGCAATCTGTGATCTGGGACAATATGGATGAACCTGGAGGACATTATGTTAAGTGAAATGAGGGAGGTACAGAAAGATAAACACTCATGTAGAAAATATGAAAAAGTGAACTCACAGAAGCAGAGAGTGGAATGGTGTTTACCAGGGTCTGAGGGGATGTTGGGAAGATGTTGGCCAAATATTTCATTTGAATAGGAGGATTAAGTTTAAGAGATCTATGCAATGACAATAGTTAATAACAGTCTATTGTATTCTTGAAACTTGCTAAGTGAGTATATTTTAATTGTTCTCACTATAAAAATTATTTGTATATGAGGTAATACCTATGTTAATTAGCTTGATTTAGCCATTGCACTATACATACATATTTTAAACATCATTCTGTACACCATAAATATACAATTTTAACTTGTCAATTGAAATTTTAAAGCACATTTCTATGTGAAGAAAAAAAAGGTGCACAGTAGCACTTTCTTGCCACTGCTCCATGTGGCATGCTAAACCTTTGGTGGATCTGTCTCCACACTAGGAAGCCAGCATCAGGTCTAGCTTCCGGCCCTCTTCGAGCCATGTCAGGCCAGCCTCTCTGCCATCCGTACACACTGTCATCATGTCGCTGGGGTGCTTTTCCTGCCCCTCTTCCCTGCCTGTCTAGCTTCCTTCAAACCCTCTTCCGGTACTCACTTCAGTCCTTGACTTGGTGGATTTCATCCGTCTGGAAACTTCTAAAGTCTTATTATGCATGCTATACATCCTACCACTGGCTCTAGTCATTTCTCTACCTGTGTTCAATCTGAATTGGTGTTAGTCTCCCTCGCGTTAGGGATTGTATGATGTATTGGATATAAAGTGACTATCTGAGTCCATTTTGTGCACTATAACAGAATACCACATACTTAGTAATTTATAATGAAAGGAAATTAATTGGCTCACAGCTCTGGAGGGTTGGGAGTCCAAGATCCAGGTGCAGCAGGATTGCTAATTCCAGTTTCAAGATGGAGCTTGAATCCACCTTCACATAGTGGAAGGCAGAAGGGCAAAGAGGAAACCCCAGTGTGAGCTTTAGAGGGGACAAACATTCAAACCATAGCAATAACAAACTCAAAAAAATACATTGATGGGGGCTGGAGTGGTGGCTTGGCAGTTACGGTGCTTGCCCCGCATGAGTCCGCTAGTTCAAACCCCAGCACCATGTACACAACAAAGTCTTGGAGCAACAAAAGCCACATAAAAACTAAATAAAAAATTGTTTCTCCCTCTCTCTCTGTCTCTCTCTCCCCCTCTCTCACTGTCCCTCTCTCTTTAAAAAAAATACATTGATGTCTGTGTATTCCCCTAAATGCTTAACACTATACAAAAGCCCACAATACTAACCGAGCAGACCATCTTCATCTTCACTTTGATGTAGAGATGATTAACTTCATTTTATACAATATCTCTTTATTGCCCAGTGCTTAGGTAAGCTGAACCAAAATTTAGCCACCTCCCAGACTCTGGTTTCTAATTTTGAATTATTTGAATATGTTCTGGGATGAAAGAATAAAATCATGTTTATCACAAGAGTTTTTCAGAAGAAAAGGCCAGCGATGATGAAATCTTTGGAGACCTTCCATGGTCCTGGATCCTGCACAGGTGCATCCCATATTCAGAGAGAGGCCAGCAAGGAGATGCTGATATCAACAACTCAGTTTAGCAGAGTATATTGAGCCTGAATAGACATAGGAGGCTATTTTTAAAAGCCCTTCATTTTGTGCCTGATTTATAAGGCAGACACTAAAAATATTAATAAGTAGAAATGGTGCTGATCCATGAACATGATGAGCTTTCAATTTCTGGAGCCACAAGGTGACAGACTGCCATGAAGATGCTTGCGTCCTCACAAAATCCTGCAGGGAGCCAACTTTAAAGAAGAAAACATTGGTATTTTAAATCCCAGTTTGGCATTTAACTGCGTTAAGTCATTCTGTTACATTGGCATCACTTAAATAGCCTTAAAAATAGGAAAATTTTAAAAACCAGATTGTACTACACCATCACAGAAACTTTCATAGGGGTGCTTTACACCCAAGTGAAATGATTTCCTCTGCAAATTATTTCCCTGGTGTTGGCTTTCTTCTGTGTCCTCCAATTGCAACTTGCATATAGCTATATTGAAACAGGTCAAAGGTTGATAAAAAAAAAACGGTGACTATTATCAGAGCAAAGGCAAGAGAAATAATGTTTGAAGTAGTGTATCACCGGGGGAAATTTAATCAAGGAAAACAAGAGTTGGCAAACAGAGTTGTCCCCAAACCAATTTACCCACCAATTCTTGCCAGGAAAACCAGGTGCAGTCCTTAATCACATGACTTGGGTACACCATTATAATAATTAAAAATAGAAAAACCCAAGCATAGTATAACTACTTTGGAAGAAGTTTGGCAGTGTTTAATAAAAGTTGAAGGTACACACACCTTCAGATCCAGCACCTTCATGACCCAGCCGTGCTGTTCCTGCCCACGTGCCCTGCAGAATCCATTGCTCATGGGCTCCAGAAGACCTGTATAAGAAAGTTCAATGCTGCGTGCTTTGTAACAGCCTTGAACTTGAAAGAATCCAGTGACCACGAACAGGAAAATAGATAAGTCAGTTGTAGGATAGTCTCATAATGCAATACCACACAACAATAAAAACTAACAAACTGTTGTATCATAGATAAATCCCAAAGGCATGATATTGAGCAAAAATTTTAAATCCAGCACAATATAATACACACTGTGTTTCAAAATAACATGAGTTAAATCAAGACACACATAGTAAAAATGTGAAGATGGGATATGAATGCAAGACGGAATGGTGATTATCCACAGGGAAAGAAGTCATGATAAGGAGGGACACACAAGAGGGTTTTCTTGCTTAACCCAAATAGGATAACACCAATTCATCTTCCTACTATTTGTTAAGCTGCGTATTTATATCTGATGCAAGTATATTTGCTACACTCCAAAGATTCTAAAATAAAATAAAAATTCAGAGAAATAACATTTGGGTTCCTTGACAAGATTATTTTTTGCCCTGAACATCATCAGTAGAATTTAACAATAAATTCAGTTTGTGTATCTATGTGTGATGGTTTTCAAAGCTGTATCATGAGGGCTAGAGCAGTGGCTCAGCGATTACAGTGCTTGCCTGGCATGTGCAAGGATGTGGGTTTGAACCCCAGCACCATGTACACAGCGAAGTGTTGGAGCAGCGAAAGCCATATAAAAAGCTAAATAAAGTTGATTCTCTTTCACACACACTGTCCCTCTCTCTTAAAAAAAAATAAAGTTGAACCATCAGCCACTTTTAAAATTCTCTTTGAAAAAAAAAAACAACTATTTCCTCCCGATCTCTAAGCAAAATGATTACATTTCTCAAAAACAAGTTAATAGCCAAGTACTAGAATGTGGAACTCTTGTACAAAATGAGAAGTATCACTGTCCTTGATCCAAAAGAAGAGATGTAAGAATAAGTTCTGGAAGCCACCACTTGGAAGCAGGCCAGGGATTTACATTTCTGGGTGACAGCAGGGACTATGATCTCTTTGTGTGTACTTATTCTTTTAGTTGACCATTCATTCCAAGTTTTTTCCTCCATTACCCTGTGACCTCCCTCTGATGGACACCAAGCATGAAGAGAGAGTGCATGGGCATAGACCTGAGAGATGAGCATTCAGAATCTGGGACCCTAAAGAGCTGCACCTTACTGAGTGACCTTAGGCAGCACTGATTCCACGTTTCCTATTCCCCATCGTTAAATTGAGGTCATAACCTTCTCAGTATGTTTTGCTGTATCAGCCTATGGATTATTTCAATGCCCCCAGAACTGTTTCAATTAAAAATGTCTACTTTTGGGGCTGGAGTGGTGGCTCGGCAGTTACAATGCTTGCCCAGCAAGCGCAAGTACACGGGTTCAAACATCAGCACCATGTACACAACTAAGTGTCAGAGCAATGGAAGCCATGTGCAAAACTCAATAAAAATTGATTCTCTCTGTCTCCCCCCTCCCCTCACTGTCCTTCTCTCTTTAAAAGAATGTCTACTTTTATGGGTAAGTGTTAGCACATTCATGAGAGAGGGTTTGTTTCTTCTTTTGTGTGTGTTTTGCTTCTTCAAGAATTTTCATTCCCTTGTTCATTTTTGAAAATGACTTTGCTAATTCTTTTCTTTCTCTTTGGGGGTTGATTTTAACACTACCATGAGAAAGTTATTTTTTTAAGCTTCTGCTGAGTTTTTTAGCATTTTCAACCTTTGATGCATTATTGAAGTGACTTCACTTGCTCTTCCCTTTTCTTCCTACATGACCTGGAATTTGGAATTATATTCTGTGAGTGACAGAGTAAGAGAGAAAGAGGGAAGGAGACAGAACGAAGAGGGAGATGTGAATCATTTTCTAGGTGGTGATACTTTCAACTTGAAAGCCTTGGCGTGCGACATTATGAGGCCAGAAAAGGATGTCACTTTCTAACTTAAAATGAGGTTTTGACTCTCAGTGTTTTTTATTTATGCATCAAATAGAAACAGAGTCACTTGTACCTGTTTCTTTTAAGATAAAAGTAAGATCGTCAAGCTGGGTGAGATCCAAGGCAAATAAAACTTACTCAGAATGAATTTGGAGAAATTATATAAAAAAACACCCTAATACTTCAAAAAGTCAAGATATTTGATCTATAGAAAAAGCTCATGAATCAAAACCAAACAGGCCTAGATTTTGCTTTCTATCTATAGCCAGTTTTGAATCACAGACCTCTTTGAGCGTCTAGAGAGAATTGTGAACAGCACCTTACCACAGAAAAATGTACATAGGCAAATACTTTTTAAAGTATTGGGGATTACAGATGTCCTGAAGCCCATCACCTACAGAACACTTAGACTAAAGATCTGAAGCTGTAGAATAACCCCTGTGGTACTTGTAGCTGATGAGATGCAGAGATCAGGAGGCATCCTCTTTTCCTCTGGGCAAATGGAACAGGTGTTTTTTTTTTTTAAAGGTAGCAATAAGAAGGAAAACCAACCACCATTTTTCCAGCTGTGCTTTGCAACTGTGTGAGCTGGGCTCTTCTCTTTGCAAGAAACAGTTTTAGTGCTGCGCAAGGTTGAGTTCATCTGAAAATACCTACGGAAATTAGCAAACCAAGAATCTCAGCCTAACTCAGGGGGAGCTACATAGCCAAGCCTCATGATAACCTGGTGATGGGGACTTATTGGGGTCCTGGTGGTTAGACAGGCTCACACCATGAGTTTCTGCATTTTTACTTTAGTGTTTCCTACTTGTATGATGCTCTACCTCTATTTCACTCTGTGAACCACTTCTACCATCCATTCACTGACTAAGTCATAGGTCAGTTTTCCAGATCTGATTGCTTCAGTGATCACGGTTCCCCGTAGACTCTTTCAGGGCCAGACTCACTTCACTGAACTAACCAGCTTTGATGCTCTTTGCAATGAAAGAAGTGTCTCAGATGGGGCTCTGAATGGCCAGCCTCCTGAAGTGTGGTCTTCTTGTTGTTTTGCCCCCAAATTGCATGACCTGCTATTTAAAATAAATAAGTAAATAAATAAAAAGCCCACCAAGTATATCCTTAGGATGCTAGGACTTGAGATAGCTCTGGACAAAATGAAAATAAAATTCTGTTGCACCATGGGCTACAATGCACCAATGAGGTGGAAGCAATTCTGAGGCTGGAATTTATTAGATCAATAGAACTTTCTGACTGTGGACTCCTATGGACACTAATGCTAATAAGAACAGAACTTTGTTAAAAATAACTAAATAATATTTAAAAAGCTTTGTTGGAAACTGTTAAAACCTTAATGTTAATATCAAAGAATATTCACATCAGTTACTTCCCCAACAGGATTACCAATTTTCAAAGTTAAATGATATACATTTAATTATACTGATTTAAGTAAAATGGTGTTAAAAGTACAGGGAAGATCTGTCAAAAATATTTCCTAGATATGTAATTGCAGCAAAACTTTAAAAAGGGCTTTCGGAACAGGAAACTGTACTTTAAATGTCCATGGGAAATGGGAGGGATAAATTTTAGCTCCTAATGATTTGGGACAGTATTTCCCAGTGTATGTGGTAAAATAAAAATTTTAAGAGATTTTTAGAGGAAAAAAAGAGTTGTATGGTTCAAGAAGTTGGGAGACGTTGCATATCTTGTCCTCATCTTGTGTATTTAAAATACCCATCAGCGTGTTATAGATGCTTAAAATCCCCAAGATTTGAAAAAAATGTGTTTAACTGTATTTAAACTAGCAATTCCTATTTCCAAATGCATTTGACCACAACTATTCTTTCATTTTTTCCCCAAACGTCTATTAACTGTCCATGGAAATGGTGCTCTGTGGGAAAAACTTTGGGAAATCATAATTTAGGCCAAATTGCATTTACCCTATCATTGGAAAATCACTTCCTTTAGCAGACGAAAATATTATCTTAAATCAATAGATATAGAATGGACCACTTTTTTCTTTAATGTGAATTAAAATAATTTGAAGTTAAATAACATTAGTTGTTTGAGATCTCTGCATGGTGGATTAAGGTTGTTTTTCTCTTCTTTCTTAGTCTGTCTTTTGGAAGGTCTTTTCCATGGATATGTTGCTTTTACAGTAAGAAAAAGTAATTTTATAAAGGACACAAACCTACTGAATTTTTGGGTAGAATACCATTTCAACTATTGGGTTTGCTCTTGGTGGAATTGAGTTCAGAATGTAAAATGCTTCTTTGGCTGTCCCATCTTAACCCTGCTAAGCCTGTACTTTGGCAAAGGAGACCAAAGGTAGGTGTAGAAATGAGGAGAGAGTAAAAAGAGTTGTCAGTTCAAGTATTTCCATCTTTTTGCACCCATTTTATTAGAAGAAATGATAATTACAACTAATAAAATATTCACTTCCTCTCAAACATTGCTATGAGATAAACAAAAGGTATTCATAGTGTGATAACCCTAGATTCTTCAAAGAGGGCCAAAATACAATTGTGTAGTATCCATAAGGGTACAAAGAAATGAGGGTTCATCAAGGAGCAAGACAGCAAGAGTTGATGAAATGTCTCAAACAAGAGTCAATAAGTCATCTTCCAACTGTGGTTTGGATCATTGATTTTGACTGAGTTATATGGTGAATCTTCTCCAAACATTGCCGCCATTGGGGAACAACTCAGGCTAAGTAAGAAGCTTGAATGAATTGAATCTCTCACAGTTATATTTTACCACTGTGTCAAGCCCCAGCAGAATTCTGAAGGTAGTAAAGCCAGCCTTCCCCACCATGTCCTCTCTTTCCCAAACACAGATGTTTCTGAGTTCATGCCTTTCTCTGCAGATCTACAACACTGAGGCTAGCCCTTCCTTTGGAATGCCACAAGTTCTCGAATCCAAACATCTGCCTGTTTTTATACAACCCAAGTTCCAAGAATGATTTTTATATTTTAAGAGGCTAAAAGCAATCAAAATTAAAGTAATATTTCATATTTTAAAAATTGCAGTCATACAATACTTAATAATGTGCATACATTTCCAAAAAATGTGTCATTAGGTGGTTTTGTGATTGTGCAAATGTTATAAAGTGTATTTTATACAAACTAAGATGGTCATCATTTCAGTTTACAATATAACCCTATGGGACCACTTTCATATAAGCGGTCTGAAATTGACCAAAATGTTATATGGTATATGACTGAATATGAAATTCAAATTTCAGCTTCCCTAAAATTTTACTGGAATACAACCACTCCCATTTTTTCAAACCTATTGTCTATGGTTGCTTTCACACTAACAATAGCAGGCTTGATTAGGTGCAACAGGGATTAATAAAATTTATTTCATAGAGCCTTACCAACTCTATGAGATGCCCCTGAAGAGAGTTTCATGTCAAAAAATATGGGGAATTCTTGTTATATGCCCCACTTAGAGAGAATTAATACATATTAGTTTATTAAACCTCTACATAGCACTATGGTTAAAAAAATAAGTTGAGCCTAGTGTTCCCCAACCTTGTTGGACCCATATGACACTGTTGAGAAATACCATTCTCAATCAATTTGTCTTCTGTCCCTACAGAGGGATACAGTATGAAAACTGAGATGTTAAAACTCAGAAGAAAATAGAGATTAGCTTTATAACTTCACAGCAGGGAATGATTTCTTAAAGAAGACATTAAAAAGCACTAAAGGTAAAAAATGACATCCCACAATAAGATAAGAACTTCTGTCCTCAAAGACTCCATTAAAAGAGTGAAAAAATAAGTCCTGGAAAAGAAGTTGTTTTAGACACAGGACCTAGTTTCCAGAATGTATGTAGAAAATCTAAAAGTCAATAAGAAAATGTAGACAAGTGAATTATATAATTGAGCTATAATTTCAGAAAACAGAAAATCCAAATAGTGGGGGTAATGCTAAATCTTATTGGTAATCAATAAGAAAAATTTTGAATTAAAATCATAATGAAGTACCATTTTTATCCCCTCACCTGGCAAAAATATTAAAACTACTAAAATACCAAGCGTTGGTGAGGAAGAGCATCATTGGAACTCATACATTGCTAGTGGAAGTACAAAATGGTAAAACCACTTTGAAGATCAATTTCACATGATCTTGTAAAACTAGAAATATGTAAGCCATAAGATAGTATTTCTCCTCCAAGGTACACGCTGTGTATACCTCTGATGTGTTAAAAATTTGCACGTACACAACAAGCATAAAATTGTACACGTACTGGATTGGGGAAGTAGCTCAGTGGATGAGTGAGTATTTAGCATGCTTAAGGCTCTGGGTTTGAGCCACAGCACGCAAATAAAAAAAAGTGCACATGCAAAAATGACTTATATATACATTTCTAGCAGCACTATTTAAAAAACTAACTATTGAGGAATAATTTATGTATAATAAAATGCACAAGTTTTGAGCATACAGTTCAATGAGTTTTAATAAATGTTACACAATACTACCTACTCTACAATGAATAATAGAATATTTACCTAACTCTAAAAAATTTCTTTGCACATTTTATAGTTATCTCCTTCCTTCAGGCAACTGTTGATTTGATTTCTATCAGCATAGATTAGTTTTGCTTGTTCTAAAATTCGTATAAATGAAACCCATTTGCATGCTTTTGTGTTTGTTTCTTTCCCTCAATATACTGTTTTATGCATATTTTTGCATGTATGAGTAATTTATTATTTTTATTACTAATTAATATTCCGTTGTATGAATATATCACATTGAATGATGGTCTTTAGCTTGTTCCATTTGGTATTATTATAATAGATAAATCTATTGCAAATATTCTTGTACGAGTCTTTTTGTGGATACATTTTCATTTCTCTTAGACAAATACCTAGGAATGCAATTTCTGAGACACCGAGTAGATATATGTTTAATTTTATTAAAGCATTGTGAAATTGTTCTTCAATATGATTTCATCATTTTACATTTCCACAATGTACAAGATTTTGAATTACCACACTTGGTATCGTCAATCTTTTCAATGTTAATCATTCTAAAGTTTGCAAAGATGCATACTATTGTAGTTTTAATATTTATTTCCTTAATGATTACTGATTTTTACGTCTTTCATTTGTTTATTAGATTTTAACGTATGTACACACACATCTGCATCTGTATCTACATACGTATACACACATACACAGTATGTGTATGTTCTTTTGTGAGACATCCATTAAAATATTTATCTATTTTAATTGGATCATTTATCTTTCTATTGTCAGAATTTTATTTATATAATCCATTATCAGCTTTATGTGCTATATCACAAGTATTTTCTCTCAGTCTGTGACTTGACTTTTATTTTCTTATAGGTATCTTTGGGAAGCCAAAGGTTTGGTTTTTATTATTGTTGTTTGAATTTAAAATATAAACTATCAACAAACAGGTACCATTCTTTATTAATGATGAAAGTAATGTTCATGATAGGTCAATTTACCAAGACCTCTCATTAAATGTGAGTTATCTTACAATGTGAGTTATATGGTAATTTCTTGCTAAATTTTTGGAGGAACTGCAAGTTGTTTTCCAAAGTAACGATACCATTTTGTGAGCCCACCAACCATGTATGAGTGTTCTACTTTTTCTAAATTCTCAACAAACTTTTTATTGTCTGTCTCTTATTTTAGCTATCCTAGTGTGTGTGAAGTGGTATCTTATCGGCTACTTGAATACCTTCTTTGGAGATATGTCCATTCAGACACTTTATTCATTTTTTCAGTGGACTGTTTGTGTTTTTATTGTTGAAAGAATAAAAGTAAAAATTCTGTAATTGTTTTGTATACAAGTCCCTTACTTGATATATGATTTGCAAATATTTTCTCCAAGTCTCTGTTGTCTTCATTTTCTTGAGGACGTCCTTTGGGGTACAAAGTTTTTCATTTTAAGTCCAAACTTTCTTATTTTTTTGTTGATATGTCTTTGTGTCATTTTAAGAAACTATCATCTAATTCAGAGTTGCAAAGTATATGTCTAGATTTACGTCAAATAGTTTTATATTTTTACCTCTTGATTTTAAAGTCATGGATACATTTTGAGTTAATTTTTGTATATGGTATGATGTAGGGTTCCAGCTTCAATCTTTTGCATGCAAATATCCATTTGTTCCACCATTTGCCGAAGAGAGTTTTTTCCCCATTGATTTTTCTTTGTACGCTTCTTGAAAATCAATTGATCACAAAGGTAAGAGTTACTCATTCCTTCCTGTTTTTCTGAATTTACATCTTCTATCATTTCCTTCCTCCTTAAGACTTTCCCTTAGCATTTGTTGCTGTGGCAGAATTACTTATAGCAGAACAAATAAAAGGTCCCCAAATGCCAATAGATTAGTCAATGGATTATAAAATGAGTTATTTGCTTACAATAGAATATCATCTAACAATGAAAATGAATCTATTATAGCTACACATAAAAGCACAGGCAACACCTAGAATATTAAGAACTCTGACTTTTGTTCTACATGAGATGATAATTTGTTTTAGTGTTTTGAGTGGAGAAAGTATATTATCTACATTTTAGAAGGAGTATTCTGGCTGTTGTGTTGAACCTAAGCTTCAAGGGAGCAGCCAGGGGGAAGGGCATGGTGGGCAGTAATTCAGGCAAGAGATGAGGGTGTCTTGGACTAATATGGTAGAGTGGAAATGATGACGATAGTAACCTCTGGATATATTTTGATACTGCAACCAAAAAATATTGAGTAGTATCAGCAAAGGAGAAGAATCAAATGGATGTTAATAAAAGAAAAATGAGTCTACTTTAAGTTACTTTTAAAAATAATAGCACCCAGCTGGTATAATGATATTGCCAAAATTGTGAAGGATGATAAATGAAAGAATAAAGTGACCCAATGTTTTTGGTCTGAACAAAAGGAAGAATAAAATCCGATATTACAATAGTCTCCCCTTATCTGTGGGGGTTTATGCTTCAAGAACCCCCATTGGAGGCTGAAACCACAAATATTGCAGAACCCTGTATGCACAATGGTTTTCCCTACACATATATACCTGTAATAAAATGTAATTTTAAATTAGGTACAGTAAGAGATTAATAACAAAATAAAAGAGTTTTGGTATTATATTACAAGAAAAGTTATGTGAATATGGTCTTGCTCTCAAAATATCTTTTTGGGCTACAGATCTTGGCAACATCAGCATACATTTTTTTTTCCTTATGTAGTTGAGAATTTTCATGGTTCCCTTAAAGGAAGTATTTTACAACTTCTCTTTGGCATATGCATATTGCCAACATCACTACTCTTATAGTTTGGAGGCCTTATGAAGCAAAATAAGTGTTTCTTGAACACAAGTGCTGCAATACTACAGCGATTGATTTGATAACCAAGATGGCTAGTAAGTGACTAACAGGCAGGTAGTCTATACAACATGGATACAGTGGCCAAAGTGGTGATTCACTTTTGGGGTGGGATGTAGGACAGTGCAAAATTTCATCATGCTTCTTATCATGGTATACAATTTAACACTTATGAGTTATTTATTTCTGAAAATTTCCATTTAGTAAATTTTGGCCATGATTGACCATGGGTAAGAGAAACCACAGAAAAAGAAAGCACAGATGAGGGGGATTACTGTCTCCGTCCTGTGTTCCTGTCCATATAGTGTGTACTATGTCTCTTAGTTTGCATATTTTCATATAGTACTTATGAACAAATGTTTCTCAAATATAAAATGAAGATCATGCCAGTCCCCAAAGGTATCATGTGGCAGTATGGTGATGGTAGGTGAGATAATATGCATGATAGGTTTCCAATTATCAGAATATACTATCCAAAGAAAAATATTATCACCTTAAATCAAGAAATCTGAAACCATCTGCTGGAGTTTTTTTTTTAAACTCTTTTTTTCTCATTCAATTATTTCTATAATTGCCAAACTAATTTACTAGAAATTTACTTTAAAAAATGTCAGTCTTCTACCCAGTTACTCATAACTGCTCCTTTGTGCTTAAAGCCGTGTTTAAAATTGAGTTCTGCCCAGCCACAGGGTTCCGTGGAGCTGACCTGGGTCCCCTAAAGGTGAGAAGGATAGACCTAGATCATTCCCTTTTTAATTCTTCCCTGGAGTTTTCAAATGCTATTTCATTTACGATAGAATTCATCTTCTAAAAATAGGTTAGAAAAACTACTTTCTCTCTTCTGTGTGATTTTTAAATCTTCAATGTGAATTTTGCATTCCATATCTTTGCAATAGGTACCTTCTTTGCAAAGGGTTGGCTTCTGCTAGGGTTGGCTTTTTGACAGGGTTGATCAATGTTGTGTCTGTACTCTATGCTGGGAACACCAAACAAGAAGAAGGCAACAGAGAATTGGGGAATTATGCAGGATGCACACAGGGGCAGAAGTAGCACCCTAAGATGAGGCCAGCAGTCACAACTCTCATCCTTTGGAGCCCTTAGAATGAGACCCTTAGTGTAGACCACATGTGTTTCTCTCTTCCTCAACCAGATAGAGCTCAGGTTGTAATGAGAAGCCAGTGAAGGTGCGTGGATCTGTGCAGGTGTGGATGGGAGAAGAGGAGAAGACAGTAATGCAAGAAGTTTAAGAGACATGAGCAATACAGACCTTAAATCATGGTACAACCCACACAATTAACCAATACCATATTAAATGAGCTAACAACATGAAAATCACTTACAAAAGTGCTTGTAATACAATGCTATGCAAGTGTTAAATATTATTATCATGAGCAATACTATTGTTGTGGCCACCATTGTGATTGCTATTAGTCAGTATAGGGCATGGAAAAAATAGGGAAATAGCCCCGCAAAATTAGCTGGAATAAGACATTGTGTTGGGCCTATTAAGTTACTCTACATCTCTCTGTTTTGTTCCTTCAATATGTGTTATTAGTGAGGATTTTTGTTTTTGGTTTATTGTTTGCTTCCTTCATTTGGTTTTATGAAGCAAGGACTATGTGTGTTTTATTCACAACCCTATACCTAGTGTCTAGCACAGTGCCTGGCACAGTGGGGCACTCGATACAGAATGAGGACTCACTGGAAATAGATAGCACCTGGGGAGAGAACAGGCTACTACTTCCAAGATCCATAACCTCACCGGAAGAAGTTGGAAAAATCTTTGATGTCCAAGTGTCCCAGGTAAAAGTAAACCAAAGAAGCAGGGTGAATTCCCTGGGTGCTTCAGTTCTAGACTGTGGAGCAGGAGAATGCACAGTCCAACAACAAATGGAACAATGACAGGTTGGGCTAGTGTTTTGGACATCTAGCTCAGATGCTCTATGGAGCTCCCAGGAAAGGGCAGCAAGAGCCTTCAGGTCTTCAGAGTTTCCTTGCGATGGATGGGATCGCATTAGGAGAGAGGTTCGAACTGACCCATTTCCTCAGGATAATCATATGAATCCTGAAATTCTCTTCTCAACACAGCCTCTTGTTTGTTGAACACCCAGTTCAAACAGTACAATCATTGCCTTTCAAGCTTTTATCACCTTCATATGAGAGAAGAATTTTGAGCCATGGTTTGGAAACTTAGGGACGCTAATTGTACTTTTTATGTGATCTGTGTTCTTAATTGACTGATAAGCAAGAAATCAGCTGAGGCATTGAATAATATTTGCTATATTACTCATAAAACTGAATCAACAAATAAAGCAAGTCTTCCTTCCTTCTGATCCTGGGATCCACAGGACCCTAAGTTGTCACCTAGATATAGATAGAGAACTTGGAAGGTGGTGTTATTGAGTAGTGTTATTGCTGTTACTGTGGTTATATTATTAGTGCTGATCCAGGCTCTATTCAGTTTTCTTTCCACATGAAGACAAAAAGCACAAGCCTCAGCTACTCACTGTATGGAATAAGGGAGAAAAGATAAGGAAGAAACACAGTCCTAAGTTTCAACGAACTGGCCCTGGCAAAGAGCCCTACTTTGTTCCATGGGTGGAAAGGATGAGGGAGTGTAGAGTGAGAGAAATGAAGTAGCCCTTTGACACTCCCTTCTGTTGATGATCAGCATGGAAATTCCCTCATGATTCATGAAGAGAGAGACACAAGGGCTCCTCTCCAGTCCACACATCTTATGGTATCTAACACACATAGGCAAACATATGTGTCCTGATGACATCTTGTCATTCCTTGGGTGAGCCACTATTTCAATATCTGTAGCAGACTGTCTTTTCAAAGGTGGTTGCAACAATATTTCCCAACTCACATGCTCATTTAGAACTTGGCATTCATTCATCAAGAGGTGGAGCCTTTGACTATGTTAATCAATAGAATATGGCGGAAGAGACATTCTGACTTCCAAGACTAGATCTTGGAGCTGTCATGCACTTCTATCTTGTTCTTCGGGGAGACTTTGTCTTGGAAAGTCAAGATTGAAGCCCAAGCAGCTTGTGAAAAGGTCATGTAGAGAAGAATCAAGTCCCCTGACATGTAGCCCTAGATGAATTCCCAACTGTTGGGCAGCATCAAGTAGTCTATTACGCGAATGGGTGTGTGTTAGGGTCTGGATCTAAAAGTGTTTCTCAAAGAGCTCACAGTTAGGCAATATAGCAATTTTGAGAGGTAAAAAGATTGGATTATGGAATCTGTAACCTCAGCAATGGATTAATCAATTTCATAGATTAATAATTTGAACTGAGTGGTAACTGTAGGCAAGTGGAATGGTGCTAGAAGAAGTAGGCCACTGGGTGCATGCTCCTTGAGAATTATTTCTTCTTCCTGGGTCCTCTTGCTCTGTTTCCTGCCTGCTACGACCTGAGCAGCTTTCCTCCACCATACCCTTCCACCATAATGTTCTGCCTAACCTCAAGCCCAGAGAAATGGAATTAGCTGACTATGGACTGAACTTTGAAACTGTAAGTCCAAATCAAACTTTTCTTCCTCTAAGTTGTTCTTGTCAGGTATTCTGGTCACAGGGACAGAAGCTGACTAACACAATGTAGTAGGTTTCTATCACTATAATGAAATACCTGAGATAATTAGCACACACAGAGAAATGGATTATTTCAGTTCACAGTTTGGGAGGTTCTAGTACATGACTAATTGGCCCAATGGTTTGGGGTCTTTGGTCACATCATGGGGGAGTGTGTGGTGGAGCAAAAAAAAAAACTATTGGGGAGAGAAAAACAAAACAGAGAGAAAGAGGAAGAAGCTGGGCTCCACCATCCTCTTCAGAGACAAATCCCCAATGATGCAAGGACCTTCCACTATGTCCCACGTCCCTGGGTTCCAACCTGTTAAGACGTGGGCCTTTGAGAGACATTCAGCCTCCTAACTGCAGCAGTGGGTCATCTTGAAAGTATGTCACCCAGGGCTGGGGATGTAGCTAAGTGGTAGAGCACTTACCTAGCATGTGCAAAACCCATAGGTTGGATCGCCACATGAAAAAGTTTTGAAAATAGGAAAGATATTTCATCCCCAGTTCATGTTGCATAAAGCAGAGACAAGCCATTCCTGATAATCTCTGCCCAAATTTCATATTTGCATGCACAATAAAAGAATATTGTTTCAAGCCATTATGTTTTGGGGTGATTTGTTCTGCAGCAGTAAATCACTGACACACTATCTGATCAATATCAACCTTAAAGGCAGCAGAAACAAAGATGTAAGGCATCTTACTGGGGTGTCATGAATGAATCTGAGCCTGAAAGAATAGTTATTCTGTCCATAAAACCAAAACTCCTGCTTGATCCTTAATCTAATCAGCACACTCTGCTGCTCTGTTTTAATAATAAAAGGAAGGGATGGGGGAACTACAGCAATTAATTATCTTCTGTTCCTGGGTGCTTTGTGAAAGGAATTTCACTTTGCTAGGAATAAAATAGGAGAGGGGTGTTATGTTGGTTCTCATCCTAAAATGACTTTTAAAATTTTTTAGCAACTCTGCAGAGGTAATCAAACCCCCTTCTTCAAAAACCCTGCTAATCATCAAATCCTGCCCTGATGATTGGTTCAGAGACTACCTGACATTTTTCACTTGCGAGACTTCTTCTGAAAGGCCTTTGGCCTCTCTCTCGGGCCATCATTTGTACATCTCTCTCCCTTGATTTTCAAATGGCCTTTTAGAATCCTGAAGGTTTTTGATAGATCAAAAGAAGCACAGAAATAGACTGTGAAAGCATCTCCAGGGTGGACTGAAAATGATTCCCGTGACAAGAACAAGGATGAGTCCAGTAACTTATTGGGAATCCCAAGAGTACCCCAGGCTCACTCCTGTGCATAAACCAGAGAGGGTGGGGAGGTGTGGGAAAATTAAGAGGAGTCCACATTTAAGAGTGCCTCTGCATCAAATTTCAACTTCTTTGAGGTTCATTGTCATAATTTTCTTCTGCATAAAATGTCCTGAGAGCTCTCCCTGACAATCCCTCCTTCTTAAATAATCCTTTATCTGTCATTTTTATCCTGGTTGAGTAGCTGTCCAAGTTCTTCTTAATAATTATCTGCAGAAAAGATATCTTGCATCTAGCATCTGTCATAATCATCTATCTATGATATCTATTATCTATCTATCCTGCTCTGAGTTGGAGAGGTGTTTTTAACACTTCAATTTAAGTATAACATACATATAGAAAAGTATATCTAAAGAGCATATGAAATTTCACAGATTAGCATGCCTATGTAACCTAACTCTGAGATTAAAAATATAACATTTCTATGTCCTAGAAACCTCCCTCACACCTTCTTCCCAGTCATACTCAATCCCTAATCAATAATCTATTGCATCCAAGTTTGGAATTGCATGTCCAGTGGTGTTGCTGTCACAAACATTCCAGTGCAGTGCTCAGGACTACCCTGAATGTTGGCTTACCCTCTTTCTTTCCAGGATATGAGATGCCATTCTTGGATTTTCCCTGGAATTCAGTAGAGAACGATCTATAAGTAAAAACAAAGAATTAACTGTCAGGGCTGGAAGCAACCTGAGTGATAGAGTATCTTGTTCAAATACCATTTCTTTCAATTTATCAGAGAGAAACTGTGGCTGGGGAAGGCTAAGTGGGTTTCCTCTGATCACACAACTGGTTAGTACAAGTTCAGGCCTGTAACTCCTTTTGCTACACAGCAATGTCTCCAAATTGCCCTTCCAACACATATATCTAAGGTAGAGGAGAAAAAACAGTGAACTGATGTTAAACTGGGACTGATCCCTATGAGACGGAGGCAGATCACCCATCTTCTCACTGGAGCCAAACACTTTTCCTTGAGTCTCCTGGAAACATTTTACCAAACCAGGGTTTTTGAGCAGTTTGACAGAGTTTACCTTTCTCGTTCACTCATTTGTTCATGTTCTCACTAATTCAAATCTACCAATTGCTATTAGATTCTTTTTAATTCAAACTTACCAATTATCTATTGAATACCTATGATGTGCCAAGCATTGTTCTATGTTCTGGAGATAGGACAGCGAATAAAAAGGACAAAAGTCCTTGTCCTTCTGTAATTTATATCCTAATGGGAGAAACAGTCAAGAAAAATTAAATAAACTATATTTTGATAGGTGGTGATCAACAGTATACGAAAGCTAAAGGAGAGAAGTGAATGCAGGGGGCTAGGTAAGCCAAGGTGTCATGGAGGTGGCTTGTACTTAAACTCCTAAAGGAGGTAAAAGAATAAACTTGACAGGTATCTAGGGGGAAAGCATTCTAGGCAAAGGAACAGCAAATTCAAAGGCCCTTGGATGGCACTATATTCAGCGTGTTCAAAGACCAGTAAAGAGGGTTCATGTCTTCTCTTGAATCCAGGTGGGCTAATGACTATTTTCACCAAAAGTGTAGTGGAAATGGTATTAGGTGACCTGCGATGGTAGGTTATAAGGCCCCTCATTCTGTTCTTGGTCTCTGGAATGTCTGCTTCCTTCTCAGAACTCAGCTTGCTTGCTGTAAGAAATTGAAGCAACATAGCTAGGGCAGGGTGTAGGTGTCTAGACTGATGGTTCCAGCCGAATCCAGCCAAGGAACAGGCGTGGATATGAAGAAGCTTCCAAATGGTTCCATCTGTGAACAATTCAAGTCTTCTTAGCTTAGGCCTCAGGCAAGATGGAGAAGAGAAAAGCATTTCCACTGTGCCCTTCTGATATCAGGACCCACGGAATCTATTAGCATAGCAGAATGTTTGTTGTTTAAGTCATGTTTGTGACACAGCAATAGATAACCAAAACATGGTCTCCAAGTAGACTGAGCTCTTGTACAGTGCATCAAGAAAAATCTCATCCAGTTTCACCTGATCACATTGCTGTACTGAACCTATTGGGCAGATGCCCAGTCGTAGGACAGAAACTATGCTATCATGGTCCATTGCAAGTGCATTTGGAAAGGACAGTGGCCCTAAACACACCATCTCCCACTTACCAATAGTAAAAGCCCTGCTAACGACTCAAAAGCCAGATTGAACAGATGTACTCAGCAATCTGGCTCTTTGCTTTATTAGCATTAATTACAATCATTTTGCTTGTTTTGGCTTTATTTTTATTAATATGTCCTCAAACAAGCCAAAAAAAAAAAAAAAAAGAAAGAAAGAACAAATGCCTTCCTACATGGGCAGACTTCCACAGACTTCGCGAATCAAGCTAGGCATGTCTCAGGATAAGCACCACCTACTGTCTGCATTCCCAGAACCTGTGCCAGGAATTGAGCGGGACCGAGGACTCATACATCGGACGGATTCAGCATTGTCTAGAAGGCTATGTTCATTTGGAGGTCATGGTTCTTGGCTTTGACCAACAGAGCAGTCATGTGATGTTCAGTGGCATCTGAGGTTAGGTCATAAATACCACCCATTTTTTCAATCAACTGTGGAATCAAGCCATTTTCCAGCTTCCTAGACAGTCACAGGATCAAAGCAAAAAATCTACTAAGCCATGTCAATAAGCATTGTCTTACATTCTCAGGAGCTGGAGAAAGATGCCTGGTAACAGTTCTGCTAGACTAGAATGGACTGGTTCTCCTTTTCTAGTCCCCTTGTAGTTTGGTGTTATAGAAAGCAGTGTTTGATTCATCCACCCACCTATCCGTATAGCAAACACCTATGAAAAAGCAACTCTATGCCCTCCAGGAAAGGCAGCAAATACAGAGATGGAGAAGACAGGATAGAATTCATTTTCAGGGCTCAGCCCAAAACTACACACCTCTATAAAGTTGTGGCAATGATGCTATGTGTGCCCTCAATTCATTACATTTTCCTCCCAGGAAAACTAACTTCCCACCTTCCCAGAGTAGTTCAGTTTGCGTCATATGACTGAGTTCTGACCCATGGAAAATCTGGCTAATACAAGGTCTGCTTGCCCAGGCTGGACAAACAACCTCTGGACAGTTGTCCACATGATGCCGGTGTTGTGGATGTGGGGTTCGTGTCCTCTCGGAGTTGAAGAATGAAACTGAGGGACACCAAGCCAAGCATAGCAGACAGACTTTATTTTATAGAAAGTAAAGCATAGGGAAAAGAGCAGACTCCCCCAGAGTGGGAGAAGGGGGCAGAGCCAAATAGGCTGCTAGGTTTGCCCTTTCTATAGGAAGCTCACCCTTCAATTGGTCATCCTCTCCCTTCCCCCAAACCTAGGGGGTGAGAAGTTCTGGTTGGGTCCAGCCTTAGGTTTCTACCTCAGGCATCAAAAGGAAGAATGTTGACAGCTTGCTTAGCAGAAGGGAGTGTCTGCATCTGGACCCACCTTGCCAGACCCTTCTCATTAGCACTGAGGGATGTCAAATTGATCCTAAAGGGAAAAAAACAGTTTTCGCTTGGTTGACTCCAGCATTCTCATTACTCTGACTACCTAACTTTTTCTATCTCTCACACACCATCTTTTCCTTTTAGGTGGCCGTAGAGGCCATGTGGGGAAGATGGTAGGCTCAGGGGAGGGAAGGAGATCGAGACCTAGAATGACCTCTGGGAGTGGAGCCTCACTTGTGGCCATGTCAAACTACGGCAGGATCAAACAGTTAACATTTTACTGTGTGAAGCCACTGGGATACAACCTGTTTTATTCAATTATCTACTCCTCCCCACCTCCATCCTTCCCATGACTAATGCAGAAATTTCCTTAATTACCACACTTTTTAGGGTCCACTCAGGAGGCAAAAATCATAATAGTTTCTTTTTATATCGTGGTAAAATACAACTACATTAATCATCTTTTTTTAAGCGTAGTACACAGACTTTATTCTATAGAAAGTAAAGCATAGGGAAAAGAGCCGACCTCCTCCAGAGTGGGGGAAGGGGACAGAGCCCTATCATTAATCATCTTAATCATTTTTAAGTGAACAGCTAAGTGATGTTAAATATATTTGCACCATTGTGCAACCAACCTCTGGGACTTTTTATTTGTAAAATTTAAATGTATACCCAACCCTCCACAACTCCAACCTCTGCAAACCACCATTCTGCATTTTTTATCTCTATGAGTCTGACCATGCTAGATACATCATGCAAGTGGAAGAATGCAGAATTTAATCTTTTTTTTAAACTTGCTTATTTCATAGCCTAATGTCTTCAATGTGCATGTGTGGCATAGTGTGTGTCAGAACATCCTCCCTTTTTAATGGCTGAATAATATTTCATTGTACACGTACCACATTTTGTTTAACTATTCATACATACATGGATACTTGGGTTTCTTCTTTCTCTGGGCTATTGTGAATGTTGCTGTGATCGTGGTCATTCAAATATATCTTTGATTCCCTGCTCTTAGTTCTTTTGTGTATGTACACAGTGTAATTCCTAGATCATACAGTAATTCTATTTTCAACTTAAGAAATCACTATATTATTTTCCTCAGTGATTGTACCATTTTACATTTCCACAAACAGTGCAAAAGATTCCATTTTTCCCATAGGCTCACCAATGTCACACCAGCTTTTGTAAATAGAATTTAACATAAAGAAACAAATTAGGCAACAGAAAAGGAGAAAAGGGAATACTGCGGTTTTATGGAGATAGTAACTGCAGCTCTCACTCCTAACACTGAGACAACAAAGGCAAGAGGTTGGAATTATTCAAACTTAGAGGAGGGTCCTGGGCGATGAGTCTCCAGAAGTCTGGGGGATAAGCACAAACAGAGGGGTCCATGAGGGCAGGTCTGCGATTGCGAACTGGACACAGCTGCTTCCACAGGAATTAAGTGTCATTGTCACAGTGCAGCTGCAGGGGCAAAGAAGCCTAGCTGAGGTGATGCTTACAGGAACAGAAAGCAAACCTGCCAAGCACATCCCTTTTTCTTCTTCAGTCTTGCGGGCTGCCTCTAGCGCCCCCTATTGGCAGATCCTACAGGGAGCCATAGAAACGTAGTTTGCAGAGTCCCAGCCTCAGCATCAGAAAGCAGGGCATGGAAGGGTGGGTTTGGAGCTGAGATGCAAGAACTGAATAACTGCCACACTTCCACAGGGAGAACCTTTCTCCTCAAAGTACGTTCACCACTTTGCTTTCTTTTATGGAACACATGTCGTTCTATCTTGAATGGGAGTTCTTTGAGTAACCTTAACTCTCTGATTCAAATATAAATTCCTTCAAGAGCAACCGCAGGGGTTGATTCATCCCCATATAACATCCTAATGGCCCCCAAAGCTTAGCACAATAGTCATATGTCGTTGCATACAAGAATTTTTCAAACAAATGAATCTGATTGCAAACGAGTGAAATGGTAGTGTTAAAAAGGAAGTGGGCCCACAGGAAGCCCAACCACAGTGCAGGCTGCTGCAAAGTGTGGAATTAGAGACTTCAAAACTGTGGAAAGCAGGGACACACCCACGTCATGGAAATATTGTGATATTGAACCAAAGGTGTCAGGAAAGCCTACAGCTCTTCAACTCTGGCAAGGAAGAAGGAGAAAATCAAGGCAACAGGGCCTATCCCAGACCCCTCACTTGATTTACAGGCAGACTTGATTTCCCCAGAGTCTTTTTATGCTCTCCTTAGAATATTCCAGACCAGTGTTGAGACTCTAAGCTGTAAGATCTGGCAACTACCTTGGAGAGTTGGTACCTCGGTTGTTCTTTCTGCTTAATTATTTATCCCCAGACTTCATGGCATAGAACAATCATTTTATTGTGATCATGGATTCTGGGGGCCAGGTATTTAGGAAGAATACAGTAGAAATAACTTTGAGGATATCTGGAGTTCCAACTGGGAAGACTATGGCGGGGAAACTTCATGGGTGGCAGTTAGAATAATCAGGAACAGCTTCACAGACATGTCTGGTGTGATAGACGCTGACTGCCTGTTGGGACAGCTGGCGCTGTCAACTGGAGTACCCACCTGTGGCCTCTCCACATGGTTGGGGCTTCCTCCCAACATGGCAGCCTCAGGAGCCTCATGGAAGCTCAAGACACCAAGCAAGTGTCCCAGGAGATAAGGTAGATGCTTTCATGTCCTGCCTGATGTCATGGAGTGCCTTCTACCTCATTCTGTTGGTTACAGTGAGTCACAGGGTCACTCATATTAAGGAAAGGGCCTAATGTGGACTCACATAATCAGCTGAGAACAAGGTGTGGGATGGGAAGCACTGTTGCATCCATCCTTGGAAAACAGTCTTCTGTGGCTGTTGGATCCATTCTCCATATTTTCCAGATAAGGAGCTAAGGCTCCAAGAACTTGAGCAGCAAAGGGTAAAGGTCCTTCAACCTGTTCTGGAGTTCTCGGAGAACCCACATGTATTGGGCTGTTAGGACTACCATAATGAAGCATCAACAAATGAGTGATTCAAAGCAACTGAAATTTATCATCTCATCATTCTGGAGAACAGACTCCCAGAAGGGGTCAGCAGGGAGATTCTAGGGGAGAAATCTCCCCTTGCCTCTTCCTAGCTTCTGCCAGGTTTCAGCAATCCTTGGGGCTGGTCGTCATTGCATCCATCCAATCTCTGCCTCATTATGGCCTGGCGTTCTCACTATGCATGTCTGTTCTGGGTCCAGATTTCCCCTTTTCATAAGGACATCAGTTGTGTTGGATTAGGATCCATCTAAATGACCTAACTTTAACTGAACTACCTCTATAAAGGTTCTATTTACAAATAAAGTCATATTCCAGTGAACAGAGGGTCTGGACTTCATCCTATTTTTAGGAGGGGTGACACCATTCAATCCATAACACCACGATTTCTGAAACCCATGGGACAAGGAGATCTTAGAGATTTTCCTGGAAGAGGAGAAACACAAGCAACAGCTACAATGAGGAAAGTTTTCTACTGGGTAAGCCTGGGTCAAGGCTCTGAAGGTACTTCAAAATGATAAAGATACCAAGATTGTATGACTATGCAGGCTTCACGTTACTGAAATATTGATGATTAGGCTAAAATGAATGCTAGGCAGTGAGTGACATCAGAGAGATCCAGGTGACTCCAGAGAGACATCAGGTGCTGGAGCCAACTCCCTTCTATCATATCTAAAGGGTAATGATGAAATTGTGCAGGCCACTTGGGCTGGGCAGTGCCAGCTTGGCTGATCCGCATACCACTGGAGCAGTGGAGCTGGGAGAAGAGATGGATAAACAGAACACTGTTCTCTCAACCTGGCTTTGGATTTCCAAAGGTAGCTTTCCTTCCATCAAAACAGTGATGCCAAGCAGATGATACAGGTGGTCAGAATAGGGCCCGAGGGACTTGAACAAAGCTGAAAAGAGTCCTAGATTTAAGGGAAACTATTTTACGTTACCCACCAATATTCTTTCCTGCAAAATTTGGAGGAATAGAAGCAATTTATATCACCAATAACAATGTCAGAAAAAAAAAAACCAACCAAGAATTCCGTGGACCACTGTGCACTGAATGATTGATATGTAACATGGTAGCTTTGCTTATATCCCTTCCAACTCATCTATTGTCATTTTGTGCCCTGATTTCTTATATAGGGTTATTATTGGGTGTGGGTGTAATTGAACACAGGAGTCTACCATTGATCTACACCCCCAGCCCTATGTATTTTATTTTTTTTCTGTTTTGAGACAGGTCTCATGAAGTGACTCAGGCTGGGCTAGATCTTGAGCTCTTTCTGCCTCAGCCTCCTAAGTAGCTGGGATTACAGGTGTGTGCGGTGTGCTCCCCACCACGTGAGGCCTTGTATAGTTTTTACTCCCTAAAACTGTGTCTTGTGTTGTTAGAGGGCTGCACTCAGGCTAGCGGAACACGCTTTTCTAGCCATACAGGGAGACAAAAGTGCCTGGGAATTTATGTCCCCTGGGAAGGCTTTACCTAAAGACTTACAGGCATGGAAATATAAACACCTGTGGGCAGATAACTGGCCCAGCTCCCTTGCTTCTTCGATGCTCCTCTCCAGAACATCCCTGTGGGATGGAGCTAAAGTTATTCTCCATAGGACCTGGCCTGATGTCTCACTCCTGCTTGGCCTCAATTCCCCACTCCTTTATTCTTTCCTAGATAGCAATCCTAATAAGTTATTTTCACACACGTTCTGCATTCTGATCTCCTCTCTGCCCTTCAAAACCATCCGCATGAGTTCAGCTGAATCAACCGTTTCACCAATGTGGAAAACGGCTTTGAGTGGCCCTGTCCCAAATCACATCAGCAGTGGTCTTCACTTCCACTCTTCTTTCTGTTATACTAGATTGGTTCAAAGGTACAACTTATCTCCCGGGGCTTTTCACCTCTTGGGAATGCCCAAATTCCTTGACTTATGTGATCTAGTATTTTCTCTTACTAGTTTGGTCACACCTGGTTTTTTACTGGAATAGGGAATGAAACAGAGATGGTCTTCTTCGTGTTACAGTGTAATGGATTAAAGATAGCCCTAAATTATTTGACACTCCTCCTATTGAAGGCTGGGGTTTACCTACCCTTCTCTTGAGGCCAGGCTGGCCCATGACAGTTGTGACAAACACATTGTGGGAAATGACTGAAATCACTGGCAGTTTCTGCCTTGTCTTTCAGAAGCTTGAGCATCCATGTGAAATGTCTCTCTCCCCTGACACTGCCGGACTGCCAGGAAGCCCAGCCCAGGCTCTGGAGATGTCATGTGGAGATGGAGGTGGTCCGCCAGCCACTAGCCTTTTGGGTCATCCTCCTGAGCCTTTGGACATCATGGAGCAGGGACAAGTCTCCACACTATGCTTTGTCTGAATTCCTGATTTGCCCAATTCATGGACATTTTTTAAAAGTTGTTTTTATGCCACTGAATTTTGGAGTGGGTTTGTCAGAAATCAGCAGATGGCTGCAACACTCAGGCACACCCATCAATGGAGAAGGCACCTGGATTAGAGCGCAGCGACAAGTGTACTAGTGCTTGATAACCCCCACGCTGCCAGTCCACCTGCTCCCTAAACCCCCTCACCCTGGTCTTGGCTTTGGAAATGGATTAAGTCTTTTTAAGCATCATCCAGTCACAACCACATTCAACTTTTAATTTCACACTTGACCCAAGGCAGGTAGGACAGGGCAGGGGGAGGGGCACCCATTTGCGAGCAGTTAGTCCCAGTAAGTGGAATGGCTTGGGGACCAAGTTCATTCCAGCATTTTTGAGCTTCAGTCTTTTTACTTTCTAGCTACCCTATAAATTATTCTTAGCTGCTGTGCAGCCCTAACACTTTAGGACATAATGAGATGACATGTTCCTATTTGTAGAAAAGGCACCACTTCAGCATTTAGCTTTGTCTCAGCTTTGCACTCTGTCACCTTGGGCAAGGCACAACCTCTTGAAGCTTCTTTGTCTTGCTTCTGCAATGAGATGATAGTCTTATGAAGCATTTTGTGGCCCCCATTGGAGAGTGATTTGTTCTGAGGGTTGGGGTTCTGCGGCACTTTGTCCGTGATGATATTATAAATCATATCACATATATTACATGCATATTTTATTTGGATTATTTAGCACTGGTGTTGTGGGCAGAAAGGGCTATCCAGGTTATAGTCTTAGCAGTCATGCAGAGTCTGTGTTTACCATTTACGAACTGCATGGCCTTGGACAAAGTATTGACCTCTCAAATCAACTTATACTTACATATGAATGGAGATTGTCATACCTACCTTGTACTGAGGATCAAGGTACATAATGAAGAAAAGCAATCAGTAGATAAGTAAGACTTCAGTAACTGATTTTCTTCTCCTGAAAGTTTTTCCTTTATAAACAATTCATGATATTTACATCTACTTATGTTTTAATTGGTCTGAAGCAAAAATTAGAACTCTAAAAACAACTTAGAGGATGCTACCAATTATAGCATCCAGAATAAAAGGGCGCACTCATATTTTTCCTGTAATTTCACTTAAAAGTGAGCATTTTCCATGTCATGGGCACGAGCAGGCAGCACAGGAACACCCTCCCCTGCTAAATCCCAGCCTGCCCAAAGAGACAAATACCTTCATACCAACCCAGCAGGTCTCTCCAGCTTTAGTCTGAGGTCATCTTATCCACCCTCAAAAAGCTTTTGAAAAGATGTGCAGAAGAGAAGGACGCCTCAGCCATCCCCACAGTCTGCGCAATGAGTCAGAGCAGTGGGGAACTGCTTTCATCTTCGGAGCCCTACGGGGTTCAGTCAGCAAAACAGTGGTCCTGCTTCGTCACCAAGAGGCTGAGGGGTCTGTGGCCCAGGATTGGCTCTGAGGATGCTGACCAGCATGAATGATCTTGGTACCCAAATCCTATTTCACCTTTGAGTCTGCTCAGCACTTGTGCCTCAGAGCTCTTCCTAATGAGCTGCCTGGAGGTATCTGCTCCCAACCTTCCCGGGGGGAGAGGGGGAGTATTAGGGAGCAAGTCTTCCTCATCTCTGCTTCCCATCAGGATGGCACTCAATACATAGCGAATGAATGAATGATGAAGGGAATGAATGGTGAAGTACATTAGCTAAGATTTGTTTATTCCACTACTTACGTTGACCTCCACCTCCGACAACGTTACTCAGCACTTCTTGCATTCGGATTGGAGAGTAGGGAGAAAATATAATTTATGAAATCTCCAACTATACATGCAGTCTGTTCTTTCCTCCAGCAGTTCTTCTATGATGATAAAGGGAAGTTCAGAAAAATTAGCAATTCTCTCTCAATCTCCCATAGATAATGTGTGGTCATTTCAGAAAGCAAACTCTAATTTTCTTATTCGAAAGTTCCTGCTCTCTTTTCTATACTATGACATTTCTCAGAATTAGAGGGCAGGGCTGGTTGGGAAAGAAAGAAAGAAAGAAAGAGAAAGAAAGAAAGAAAGAAAGAAAGAAAGAAAGAAAGAAAGAAAGAAGAAAGAAAGAAAGAAGAAAGAAAGAAAGAAGAGCAGAGGTGAGGTGTCTGATCCTTAGTTAAACTGACTATCTGTTCAATGTCATTCAAACCACATTAGACAGATGGGGCCTCTAATCCTGTTACAGATATCCTAGAATAGGGACAACCAGTCACTCCACAAAACTTTCCTGAGCAACCTCTTTATTCCTGCCACCATCTAAGGCAGATAAAGCAATCCTCGGGTTGGCTTTCAAGGAACTTCTGACCTCTTCTTTATGAGAGGTATTAAAAATGAAACTGAATTTTATAGATATAAAAATATTTGCCGCTGCAGCATCAGAAAATCAGTAAACACAAAAAATGGATTTCATTTTAGACTTTTAATTCATGGCAAAGGAATACACACAGACAGAGATAGCTATGCAACAGAATAATAGAGAGAAGGCTGACAATCCTAAAAATAGTGTCAGATGCTGGTGCCGCCCGCCTCTGGAAGCCCCAGATTGCTGACCCACATGGGCTGCTATGTCATTTTCCCTCCACATCATCTTCAGGCAGCTCAAAGCTTTCACAGACCAGAGCCCAGCTGACTTCTGCCTGGAAGGAGTTTGAAGGTCCTAAGTTGAAAGATGCTAAACGTAGTCTCTGCCAAGAATAATGCTGGGACGTCGGCAACCGCTCCAGGCCCCAAACCATTTCCATTCTTACTGAGAAGGTTAAAAGAAATACGTGCTGGAGTCAGGGGCATTGTGGGAACTCTCCAACCTGACACATTTTCCTCCAAGCGTATTTTATTTTCTAGAAAGGAGACAGCAGTGGATGGCCTCTGGCCTTAATGAAAATAATCCCAGAGCAAAACAAAGACTCAGGAATTCAAATCTGATCTGTCTTTCTGCTTCTATTCTTCATGCCTAGTTTCTTATCCTTATCCATAAAAATCTTGGGAAAGATTTCACTTTTTTTCCAGAGCTTCCTGAGATTCTGAGAGGGAATATAAATGGTCAAATTTTATTTTAAATTTTGACACAGGCTCCTTATTTCTAATAATTGGGTAGGAACTTTTCTAGCATTTATAAGAAGCATGAGGATCAAGACATCACATAAACCTTCTAGGTCAATCTAACCCATCCCTAGGAGTTCCACACTAGTGTAACCACGCACAGCTGCTGTTCCATAGAAGAAACCATGTTCTCAACTGGAACATCACTCATGTGGCTCATGAGTATGATACATCCCACTTTTGTACCCAAGTCCCCAAGACATATATAGAAAAATGATGATAAGATGGGGGAATAAAGGGATGAAGGACCCCATGCTCACTGGTGTGAAAATGAGATCTCTTATTGCATTTTTCATGTAAAGCATTGCAGATTTTATGGGTAGATGTTCAGCTACAGCTGGGCATTGTACTCACCTCCATGACCTAGTGAAGGAAGCGGGCATGAAGGAATTGTGTGCTATTTCTTTTCTTGAATCAGGAACCTCTCAGAAGGAAGAACACAGTAACCGGCCTCACTCCCTCGTCTCAGTATCTCTGCTTGATGAGACAATATTTCTCAAGTGCTCGGAAATAGTGAGCTGAGGTCTACAGAGACAAACTTCCTATGCGGGAATCTATGTTGATGGTGGTGGAAGGCACGGGAGACACCAAGTAAGGGCTATTTATGTTTTTGTCCTGGATTTTCCCAAGCCCTGCTGGATAATCTGGGCTAAATCAAGTGCTTGGCTTTGAACACTGTGCTATCTCAGGCAGAAGACTAGAAAAGGTATCTGGAGCCTGATTTGGAAGGAAACTGTGTATCTTTGAGAATTCTGAATTCTGTAAACCAACAAGTGAGACGTTTTCCTTTTCCATCGGCATAATTAGTATTTATCCTGACTGTCACGGTCATGGCTCGGTAAGAGCCCCCACCTTTTCCTTGGAGTTTGCCTCCTCACTATATAGCCCCCAAACCACATGGTTCTACCTTGCCTGCCTCAATGCTACTCCTAATCATAGAACAAGACCATAATTTAAGGTCCAGCCTGGAAATTTTGAAATCCAGCAAGGAACAATGAAGTAACATAAGCTGCGAGTCATGTTCTCCAGACCCGGCCCTGGAGGACAGAGTGTTATTACAGCATCGAGAATTGTTATCATAAAAACACTGTAGTCACAAACCAAAAGCAGACGAATAGAACACTGGAAGAGCTCAGAGAGGACTTAAACATGTGGAAACTTGATATATGTTTCTTCATTTTAAAAGGAATTATAAACATAATTCACTTATGTTATTTAGATAGATGGTATTGGAAACATTCACGTTCCCTGTAAGTAATCTCACACTATTAAAATAATATAAAACCCCACAATGATCAAAGATGTCAAGCAAGAGGTAAAATTATATAGTCAAAGGTAAGTGTTGATAATTGAGGAAGTGGGGAATGATTTATTCAACACAGCACCCGAATTTCAAATAAAGACCCCCCTGTTTCTCATCATAAATCTAACTTTTACAGAATTGCATCAGAGGATTATCTGTGTTCCCCCAAACGTATTTTCTTTCTCTCCTGTCACCACATCTAAATTCCCAGGATTCCTTACAGTTCACAGTTTCTATGGATTGAGTCCTGACCTGTGGGAAGGTCGGCAGAAGAGACAAATGCCATTTCCATGATTGCTGCTTAAAAATCTTCCTTAAACACTTTGCCAGATTCTTCTGTCTAGGACTTTAAAGAGGAGTCCTTTGACCTGAAGGCAGGCATAGACTCAAGATAGTTATGTGCATATGTGAATAGATGGCATCATGAATTCCTCTATTGTGTATAATTAAAATGCATCAATTAAAAAATTAAATAAGAAATCTGAATGCTTGCATGTCCATGCAAAATGATGTCCAGCTAACATTTACTTGGGACATGATATAAGTGAGAAAAACATTTTTATTGTGCTGAACCAATGAAGTTTGGAGGCTGTTTTGCTGTCACACACTCCCACCATGATGTGCTGTGTTTGCACAGGCCCAAATAATGGGACCAATCAATCATAGATGGGAACCTCCCAAACTGAAAGCCAAATTAAGCCTTTTTTCTTTACAAGTTAATTATCTCAGGTATTCTGTTATAGTGACAGAAAGCTGACCAATGCAGGCACAACGTTGTAAAGCATCTCTATAATTTGCATAACCAGAACTTTAGACCTGTTGAACAGCAACTCCTTTTGCCCCCTCCCTCCAGTCCATTCTATTATTTATGAGTTTGATTATTTTAGATACCTCATGTAAGCAGAATCATGACATGTTTATTCTTTTATTACTGACTACTCTCACTTAATATAATGTCCTCAGGTTTATCCATGTTGTCTTCCAGGTTTATTCACATTGACACATATGGCAAGATTTACTCCCTTTTCTGCAAAAGGATAATTTTCCTTTGTATGTATATATCACATTTTATTTATTTATCAAGGAACATTTAAGTTGTTTCCATATTTTGGCTGTGGTGGAAACTGTTGTAATGAACATGGGAAGGCAGATATTTCTTGGGGACCAATTATAAATCATTATTTATTTAGATACCAAACTTGATATTTGCTTTATGACTATATTGCCTACATCTCTGGACAAACAAAAACTGTTCTTGCAGTTTAAAACAACTTCAACATCTGAAGTACACATTTATTACTCCTATTATTATTAAGTTTAAAAATTAAAATGGAATCTTTAAAGAATAAAATAAGTGAAAGTATTACTCACAGGTGGTGTATAGATGTTAGTTTTAAGACATTGAGAATCAGAGTCTCATAATGTTTCACATAGCATCAGTTTCTTAAAACAATAAAGAAGATAAATAATCCTCAAACTGCTTTTCAAAAGGGAGACAAAGGGAGGTGTCATGTTTTTCAGTATGGTTCCAGAAGTATAATATTTGATCTGTTTGAAGGTCGAGGTACTCTTGAATCAATTTGCTTCCATTTTCGGGATGAGAGGTGATGGTGGTGAGTGGAATCCAGAGGAAAAGGACACAGAGAAGAAGGAGAAAAGTGGTCCCGTTGCAGAAATTGTCTTCCTGAATCCACTGGCAAGATTGGAGAAGCAAACAGGCGAACCTGGAAGCACAGGTGAGAGCTGAGGGGTGGTGGTGTTCAATAGGAAAGCCCACCTGTTGGTCAGGAACCAGGCGGGCAGGGCTCTTGGAAGGAGGCTCAGCTGGAAAAGCTGCTTGTGATGTGGTGACCCTTGATTCTTGGTGTAGTGAACAGATCATTGATTTCAGCCACGAACTGCTACTTACCTTCTGCGTATTTAGAGCTTTCTTCATTCACAACTTCTTCTTGGGAAGTTATTTCATCCTTCAACTTTTCATAGTTTTCCTCCAGGGTCTGAGTCTGTTTCTCTACGCCAGTGTTCTTCAAAGATGACTCCAGCTTTTCATCCTCCTTTTGAACAGGGCTAACACTGCCAAGGTGTTCATGTCTTTACTGAATCAAGGTTAGAAGACTCTGGGGCAAATTTTTTCCCTTTTAATAAAAACTAGCTCTTATTTTACCTGAATATTCTGAACAAAATTGAAGTCTATGAAAAATGTGACTTCAGTGCTCGTAAGAAACTGTGGACTCAAAGTCTAAGCGTGGGTGGAGAGGCAGCGTGGCCACTGCCGTGCACATCCCCCTAAGGATCTCCTGCAAGTAAGTCTTCGAGGGCCTCTCCATGCCACTAGCATCCCTACCCCCAAAATTAAAGCTCCTTGCAGCAGTGATGACTCCACCAAGGGTAATAGCGGCAGAGACTATTCCATAGTGTTATCCCTGGAACGCAAACGCCACCTGGCCACTGGATCAGACCATCAGCAGTGCTTACAGACAGCAGGACAGGTACGACAAAGAACTCACTTGCCCCACAGCTGTCCACTGCTCCACTCCTTCGCTCAAAATAGAAATGGTAATACAATAAACTCTCATAAATCCACCATCTGCATTCAACATTGCTAACACTTTAACCCATTTACCCTATCCACCTCTTTCTCATGATTCATTTTCTTACGTGAACAATTTTAAATTGGTTCAAATTAAATCACAGACATAATAACACTTGAACATGTATTTCCAAAAACAAAAAAAAGATATTTTTCTATACAACTGTATACCCTTGTGGTTACCCACTTTTCAGATGAGGAAATTGATCAGTGCCTGCCTGAAAATCTCTTTGAGGTGGGCAAGGAACCAAAATCTCAGCACAGGTCCTGTTCAGGCCTGTAGGATGAGGTAGTCAGTGGCCCTAAGACAGGGTGAGGATCTCCTTAATTGGCAGCTGTGAAAAACCTCACTGAATTGTATTATGCAAGAATTTTAACTTTCCAAAGGAGGAAAAAAGACAATTGAAAAGCTGGGGAAAAAATGTTAATCTAGTACAGTTCAAAGATTAATAATATGTAAAAGCTTTTCCAAAGCAATAAAAAGACAAGCACCTCTTTTTTATTTTAAAAAGAATATTTTAGAGGTCAGCTTTTGTTTTGTCAGCTTAGTAAGCTTTTTCTCTCCTTTGCATAATTTTTCTTCGGGAAAATATCCTGCAGGACCCAACGGAGCTGTCAATAGCATGAATCTACCTTTCCTACCGCAAGAATGGGCATGTGACCCAAATACCTCACTCCTTAGACTTCCTGATTACTCAGGGATTGGCAGGTTCCTGGTGAATCAGTTGGTCTCTTTCAAGTGCTATAAGCTATTGCATATGCTGCGAAATAAAAGGAGCATTATGCCACTGCCACCAACGCCCCATCGTAATTTTTTTTTTCACTGAATCACTAGCTGCAAGGACAATGTGAGCCTAGGGTAATTTTTTTTTACTTCAAAATGTTTTCATTTTTAATTGTGATAAAATGCACATAACATAAAATTTACCATCTTAAACATTTTTAAGTATACCACAGCTCAACAGTGTATATGTGTAAGTATATGTGCAGTTATTTTTATTAAGTATATAACACAGTTGTGCAACCATCACCATCATCCATCTTCAATTTCCTTTTCACCTTGCAAAGCTGGAAGCCTAAGGTCATTTTTACTGCTACATGTGAGAAATATGACTAAGAGAGTCAGGGAGGAAGGAGAGAGATGTGTGGGGGTTGGGAGGAAAGAGAGAGAAATTGAAATTATGTGATTATACAAGTTGAAATCCTGGATCGAGACTTGCTCCAAAGCAGGTGTACCCCTAGATCCAAAAGATCCTTGCGTTTATTTGGTTTCTATAATTTTCGAGAAAAGAATATGGCTTAATACATTTATTGCTGGTCAATAAACAAGAGAAAAAAATTAAAGTGTCCAATAACCCAATTGCCAACATAGGAAGAATCTCGCGAACAAAAAAAAGAAAACAAGCAAATTAGAAACCAATGTTTTATAATCATTTTTTCAAATATTAAAATAGTTGATAAATACTACAAAAGTATACAAATCATATATATGTACATAATCAGCTAGAGAAGATGTTACCTGATAGACTTTCTGAAGGATGATTTGGCCACATATGTCGATATTGAAAATGTGTGTTCTTCTCACCCAAGAAGTCCTCTCCAAGGAATTTATACTTAGGAAATAATTGGAAAATTTCCAAATTAGGTTCTTTCTGGCATTGCTAAGAATAGCAGGAAGTGAGAAACATCCTAAATGCCTAACAATAGAAGATTGGTTGCATAAAATAAATCATGGCTAGCTATAAATTCAACACTGCTTAAATTAAAAGTGTACATGCAGAGTAAAGTGGGAATAAGGGGCTAGACAGACACAAATGCCAATTTAATCCCTTTTGCCTGGGCTGCGTTCTACTTCTAGAAACCCTCCTCTCATTTTATTCAGGCTTCCTGTTTAATAATAGATACTATGATTCACCACTCTGTAAAATTCCCTGAGCGCCATTGCTCTGATCCATGGTCCAGTGGCTTAGTCTCAACTCATCAAATTTTGCCTGGAAGGAGTTCTCAGTGTGATCTGTGGCTGAGCATCCTGAGAGCAGTTGCTCTGCAGAGATGAGTAATGAGCTAGAAGCTCCAGCTTCTTCCTCCCTCACCCCCGCTAGCTTACCTTGAGCACCACAGTGAAGATATCCTGTTCACCCACATGCATGTGTGCATATCAATGCAGTTGTAAGTGGGAACTGCACATATGACTGCCAGCATTGAATCTAGGTTCTGAACTTCACTGGATAATGACCTTTGGAAATGCACCTAACCCAATATGTCTCAGTGTTTTTTTTTTTCATTTTGAAAATGAACACAATAAAAAATATCTACCTCATTGTTTTGGGGTGCATGAAAACATATGCAAAGTATTAGCATAGGACTTGATATGTGGTTCACTATTAGAACATGTTAATTATCATTACTTTTTAGGCACGCATGCTTGATTGTAGAACTGAAAAACTTATATATCATTACGAAAATTTATTGGCAAGTGGCAAAAACCAATGTCAAAGTAGCTTGAGAAAGAACCTCATTCATTGTCTTATTTGGCTGGGGAGTTCAGAGGTTAAGTTCACCTTGAGTCTGATTGCGTCTGAAATTCAAATAGAACGAAAGGGTCCTGGTTGCCTAAAAATGGGGCCAGTGAGTTATATAATTGCCATTTGTAGGTATATGAGAGAGTTAAGTACTTTGAGTCAAGAAGCCCAGATTCAAATCCCAATTTTATTAACTGTCCATGAATGAATTTGGGGGTGTTAATACATACCTGTGTTTGAGAAACTGGAGAAAAGTCTCCTCCACCTGAGATCCCCACCCTCATAGGACCATATCTGTCCCATGTAGACAGAGGACCAAAAAGCAGACTGTTGCTGTTTCCTAGAAAAGACAAGTAGAACTGAGTACTTCTTCCCACAAGAAGCCGCATAGCTGCCTCAAAGAAAAACCAGATATTACCTATAAATTTCTCATTTAAAAGCCTTCTTTATTTAGACATCGTGCTTCCTGCTTTTTATGCTTCTGTAAACTAAATCTGTTCCGTAATGTCTTATGGAATATCGACAAGTAGTCATCAGAGGGCACCAGGGACCTCGTGTGTTTGCTCTCAGTGAAATGAGAAAAGGATACGTCTTTTATCTCTCTCAGGAGTGGCCTGGGCAGATCCACGCCGGCTCCATCATGCTCTCCTGACACCCCACTCTGCAGTCTTGGAGGAGAAATGCACATCTGCAGTTGGCAACTGTTTAGATGATTGGAGAAACTCACTGTCACACAGAACTAGAAAGTTGTGAGGGTGGCCCCTGGCTTTTGACAGGAAAGCTTTTGACCAATCTCCAATCTTCATGTTTCAGTGTCCTGAAATTTATGTTGTCACCATAAAGAATACGGAGGAAAATGCCTCAAAACTATTTGGACCAAACTAACTGCTTTAAAATTTGATTCCTGGTCTACAAATAATGCAGGTTTATTGTTGAGGTGACAACACAATGCCTGGGCAAGAGTTTTGTAGACTGGTAAAAGTTACACAGTGTTTCCATTGCTTTTGTACTTGATTAAAAGGCACCATATCATATGGTGACATTTCATTTTTCTAATACTCAGTTTCCAATTCACCTCTAAAAATGAAAAAATAGGATATATATATTATATTAGGGTCATATAAGTAAATTAGGATGGATATTATATCCCATCCTAAAGTATTTTTCAAGATCATGTCTTTTATAAGCTCTCTCATTTTCCACAGCTGAATGATGTGCTATTGTGACTTTGTGTGAGTTTTACTAATAAACTTTATTTCAAAAACAATGATTCTCATATGCTGTATGCAAACTAAACAGTGAACAGGGAGCCCAGCACAGAGGTCCAACGATATCTATCCACAAAGCAAACCAAGAGTTATCTTGGAAGGACATGGAAAAAAGAAAATGCATATTTGCACAAAGGGAAAAGGGGAGATGTACATTTGCACCCACTAGAGGTGTTGTCACGGTCAGTTCTTGGCCTTGGAGCTGACCCTACATTTCTGCTGTATGTATGTGCGCTGGGTAATAATGTTTTCACTTCCTAGAAACAGCATTCACTGTTCTTTCCTGGCCAGGCATAAGGATGTTGAAGGAGGTGGCACAGATCCTCTGAGTGCATGGGTTCATAGCAGCCAATGTCCCCATATCACTGGGCCTCCAAATCTGAAAAGGTGTGTGCATATGTGGCTCCTAAAGTACATGGCTTTCTTTCCAAAAGAGATGTACAAGAATAAAGTAATTGACACCTTTAGTAATTCATGTATCTGGGTCAAAAACGTGGGGACCAGAAAGGCAGTTCCTCATTATCAACAAAGTGAATCTTTTTGCAACGTTGGGAGAATTGGTCATCTGGTCCTACTCCCTTGTTTTACTCCAGAAAGTAAAAACCACGTACACACAGATAGTGACGGGGTATTTACCAGAAGAAGAGGCTTCTGTCCTTTTAATCCATGACCTGTTGTCTCAAGGTACCCTGAATAACCACCCAACAGCTAGATGATCAACACCCCATTCTGTATCTTTTGCCTTGTGGTTTTCCTCTGGTGGCTTTTAATATCCTTGTGGTTGCTGTCTCCCTGACACCCTCCTGCAGACCATAAAGATATGTGTTCAGAGACGCGAGCTCATTTTAATACAAACATGAGCACGTGTAGCGATTTTAAAGCTGATTTGGCTAAATTATACCATTGTTCCACCTCATTAAAGTGAATCACCAGGACTGAAAGCTTGTGCACACTCTATTGCATTGAAATCCTCTGGGCTGTTACTCTCTGACCCGTGAAACTGGAGAAAAACATGCATTTGTGGCACAGTTACTCCTGGAGTTTGGTGCATTTTCTTCTATCCAACCCTGAAATAAATACTTTTATTGGCTTGTGTCTTTTCTGATTGTTTTATCCTACAGTTTTATCTTTCAGGTCTTTACTCTTGCAGGTGACCATATTTGCCATGGGCAGGTCATCCGGGCAGCTGTATGTACAGTAAATCAAAGGAACTGATGGCAGAAGAGAACTATTTCTAGGACTGAATCAGAGGCATGTGGCTCAACTTATGAATGGTCTGTTAAAAATTATCTACCTAAGTCATATGTTGTGCATGTATGACACATATATATTTATTATTCTTGAATCCAAAAATGAAAAAATTAAACAAATATGTAAATCAGAGTTCTTATTACCACTTAGTTTCACCTCTGCTCTGAAGATACGTTGCACTTGAGAAATCTGCTCATCTTATCTCAGCCGTGGCTCACAAGCAGCCTTTGACAAGTCAGTATCCCTTCTTCACCAGGCATGCTCTTCTTTTGGCTCCGAAGAGACTACACTTTTTTGATTTTTCCTGGACCTTACCATTTCCCCCATTATTCTCTGATTCCTCTCCATGTCCCCAGACTTCACATTTTGGAGTGACCCAGGGCTCGGTCTTGAGCCTTTCCTTCTTTATTTCTTTTCTTTTCTTTTTTGTACATGTTCAGTCCCTTGTTGATCTCATCAAAAACTGGGACCGAAGATTTCCTAAGATCATATCTTAACAGGGCCTTAGGCTGCCTGTGCTAAAAGCAGTGACTCTTAGGCCTGCAGGCATCCCATAGGCAACTCAAAGCAGACATCTCGGCCTTCATTTCCTGTCTATCTCCTTTCTTACCTTAAACTTTGTGACCTGCTCAGCTCTGCTCATTGGCATGTTAACCAACTGAGGAGTGTTCATCTGAAAACGGGGTCATAACGTGGATTATTAGTCCTATTATCTAGTCCTTCTCCAAGACGGAGGCGAAATTTGCTGTGTCATGTTTCAGACCCCTGGAGTGGACCCCAGAAGTCTAAATCTCCTATCCTAAACCTCCCAGAAACAGCAGGAGTAATCATCTCATGAGAACTGAGCTGCCTCCTTCCAGGACCACAGGTCTGAATAATAAAAAATCTGAGGAGCAAGTGGAAATGGCTCCTTCCATGATAAAGACTTCTCTCGAGGTACCTCGCAGAATCAGAACTGAGAGAATGATCGAGCAGACCACAGCTGGATGACGACTGCTTGATTATTCGTACTTCTTGCTCCCTCTGCTCCAATTCTTCCCCTATTTAAACCTAAAGTTCCTATGAGCGCTCCAAAAACAGAGCTGAGACGCTGGGTTTCAGCACTCAGTTTGCCTTCCAAATATGGC
>PVKS010012192.1:0-54544 GCA_004027875.1 Aplodontia rufa | reverse complement strand
TATAGAGGTGAGGGTTAAGGTGCGTGTGCACAACACTGCCCTCCCTCTGGATGCTGCAGATGCCGTGATGCCACTAATATTTGGTTTGTTTTTTACAGACCACTTGGTCCTTTCCCATCTATTATTTTATCTCATCTTTATAAGAGCATTGACTTACTGTGGAAGAAATTGAAGGTCCCCCCACCTACCTACTCCAGAATGAACTTTGCCTAAGATCTCAAAGCCAGTCTCTAACAAAGTCCTGGACAAACCTTGTCTACTAGCTCCAGCCATACCAAAGCCACACAAGATTCAATCCACAAAACAACCAAGAGCAGGGTCATCAATGAGAAACCAAGAACAGCAGCTGCGGGCCACCACCCCAACTCCCCACCCCTCTGAGCTGCAGTAATCACCAACCACTAAGGAAGCAATAAACGAAATGTTGTCTAATCCACCCCACACCCTTTCCCCACTTGCAGCTTTCCTGTATATATTCAATGAGGCACCTTGAGAAGGCAGATTCTCTAAAGGAGTTTCCTATGGGAGAAGGGAGGGGGGAGAAGCAGAAAGTAGAGGGAGAGAAAGAGGAAGAGAGGAGCGAGAAGCGAGGTTAAGAGAGAGCAAGTGAGCCAATACGAAAGACCCCATCCATTTCCTCCCTCCTCCACTTTGCTGACACGAGGCGGCCCCATTCGCTCGCTCAGCTCAGCACAACAGCACAAACACGAGTCCTGCCGGGGCAGGCCTGCGCAGACTCGCTCACCTCCACCACACTGTACCTGCCTTCCAGGGACCGCCCAGCCCCGGGCGATCCACTGGCACCGCTACCCATTCGCCTCCAACCCCGAAGGCGCGGCGGAGGCCCAGTGGTATGACTATGACGGCCCTTAATTTCGTTACATTCAAATGAAAGTTTTCGGTAGCTAACACTGTGTATGCTTTTTTTTTTTTTCCTGTTACTTCGTCAAGGCAGGGGGCAGTGAGGGGAATGGCACAGCCCTCTCATTCCCGGAACGTAGTCGATCTCAGCTCTGCGGATTTCACAGAACACTCTCTCCCTATCGCAGTCTCCAACGAGAAGTAACTTTCCAGGAAGCTGCCGGCCTCGACGGCAGCCAGGATCGCTGCCTGCGCGGCGCGGACCACGGGGGATTCACCCGGGAGGGGGTGCCTCAGATGAGGGCTCGCGGGGAATAGGGCACGCGTTCCCCTAAATCCCTCCTCGGCGCAAGTTCCAGGGCTCGGAGTTCACCTAGCCCAACCTCTCCTCTACCCCACAACTATTTTAAAATAGGCAAAGTCAGACAAGTTAGAGGCAGAGCCAAGTATAAACCAGGAGTTTGGATCCAATCAGAGGCTTATTTCATGCCTGCAGATTGCCCAATTCTGACCTTTGTTTCCTGGTGCATCCTTGGGTTGGTTCCTTTGACTCCCCATACCCCCGCCCTTTTTGCTAGCTTCCCTCTCACCATCTTTTAAGGGGGATGGTTAAGTGGGACGACAAGGTCAAAAAGATTTGGGTCCCTAGGGCTGAGGGTCTCTCTCCATCCTGCGCGACCCAGCCGAGTTAAGAGGAAAACTAAACCGAAAGCCCATCCGCCCACGATGGCAAGAAAGGGAACCCAGCTCGCCTCGGTTTCCGCCCGGTCTTTAAACTAACAGCTACCAGACTTAACCGAGTCGGGTTTCGGGATTTCGGAATCCAATTTCCCTGAAACTGTAAAGATATGGTGAGGATTCGGCAGAGGCCGGGGCGCCGACAACAACGCGCGCATTGGGGCGCTCCAAAGTTGCCTCATTTCCCCAGGAATTAAAACTCCCGGGTTCCATCTCCTAACTAGTCTCGGTAGCAGGCTGATAGAGGGGCTTTTGGGACAGTGGTAAGGGACGCGAAAGTCAGCCTCAGAGGCCTCAGTCCAGACCTAAAACTAGCGAGTGGCGTCACCACTGCGCCGCGCAACCCTTCTGCGGCGGAGGCGGGGTCAAGTCTATCCTCAAAGTCAGAGCCTTTTTGGCATGGAACTCCTTACTTTGTGACTTTCCCATCCTTTTGCCTGGTGGGATAAAGGTGACGCAGAAGGCTGGGATTTATAAAATACGGGCGAGATTCTGGGTACTAAAATTAAGTAAATGTACTTATTGTAAATTAGGAATCCCGTGGTTCCGGGAGCTCAAACCTAATCATGTTTTTACCGCTGCCTAACACTAGGGAGAGCCCTCCATCTGGTCTTGAAAACCAACAACCCCCTTTTCGCCCCGCCTTCCTTCCCATTGACCTAGTTTGGCCAGGGACTCAAGATTTGGAAAACGCCTTCCTCCCTCCCCCCCTCTTCTCTATCCAGGCCGGCCAGTGGATTATTGGTAATCTAATAACTACAAAAACTCGCTGAAAACTCCAAGGGGAATTGGAAAGTTGCAAAGCACTGTTTAGGGACAGGGACAAGGAATTTTAGTAAGTCTGGAACTGCCGCAGTGAAACTCCCACCAGGGCTCCTGCTGGGGCGCTTCTTTTCCCAGAGACGGCTAGCTGAGGAGCTGTTCAGGTCTAGTCACCCTGGTCTGGAAGTAGGGGTTAGGGTCAAACCGCGGTTCCTCTTTTTCCCCCTCCTATCTGGGGTGGGGCACTCTTCGTTCTCTTGGCTGGAGGGGGGGGCGACAGTAGATAAAAGCGAGTTTGATAGCGCGATGGCCTCTGCAGCTGCTTTGGGTAACCAAGGTGTTCAGGGACATTATGTCCTTTCATTTCTATCACGTTTCCTGCCAACAGCTCTCTTGCAAGTCTGCAAGCTTCTAGGAAATGCAATAAAAATAGAAGGATGTGTTTTATCATCAAGATCTGAAGAGGAGCTGCAGAAGGGACGCTCCCCAAGCGCCCGAGAGACGGCTTTCCAGAAGACCCGCAGACAATGCCAGCAAAACACTTCCCGGGGCAGAGATCTCTCGGCCATCCTGGCTGGCCTGGGCTCGGCCCTTGCACAAAGGCCAGCGGGGGAGAAGAGAGGCATGATCTCCCCAAGCAAACAATGCCTTTTTAAATCTGATCTGGACAAAAGTCAGCCAAGGTCTTTATTCACGTTAATGAAGATGGAAGGCACTAACTGTCCTTGGAAAGCGATGAGTCAAACTTGACCGCGCTTCAAACACGTCCCCAGATTCTTTTCCAGCCCGAACAGAGGCGCGTTTCTTCGACGCAGCCCCAGACAGCTCAGCAGTGGGAGAGGTTGAACTCGATTCCGGCGGGCCTGGGCTGGGGAAACCGCGGCAGCCCACCCGGCAGCCGCTAGAGGCCGCCAGCATGCGGATGCGCGCGGGCCATTTTAAGAGCTCTGAGAAAGAAAAATTCACTGAAGAGATGCTGTGGCACAAATTCTGGGAGGATTATGTTCTGCTTATCCATGACCCCCACCCTACTCACACACACGTGCACACACCTTAAGTTTCTCTCCATGCTCTTTACCAACGGATGAAAGGAATGGGAAGAGGAATTTCAGGGCCCAAAAGCAAGCCTTTGGAGCCACGGTGTACTCCTGCGGTGTACTCCTGCTACCCACGCCCCAGCACATGCATACCCCCAAGCTTTGAGACACACCACTGTAGGCGTTTCATGTCTGTTTCTGAAAGCCTTAGGCTATGCTATATATATATATATATAATTCTCCAGGACTTCTCAGGACCGATTCCAATGTGTCCTGGCTGCTAGAGTGACCCAAGAGGTTAAAGTCATGGTTCTTACAGCTGTTTTTTTCCCTCAGGTACTTTAAAGGAGCTGAGATAAACTCATCTTTGGCTTTAAGTTAGCTCTTGGAATTCAGAAGCTTACAATCTGGTCCTGTTTTGATCACTAACTACTAACATGTCCCCTTGTCCAGCCTGTTTTCTCAAATGCAAAAAGAAAAAGAATTTAAGCCCTAAATCTTCTAAACTTTGGCACGGCATTCTTCCAATACTGACTTTCCCCCAGGAGGGGCCACAGCCACAGGTGAATGATGTCCTCAATGAGAGTTACTGTTTCTCTAGGTTGAGATAGATGTAGATCGCTGAGCAACTGTACACAGGGCGAGCAGCCAGAGCCTTTCTAATTTTCATTCATCTTCTCAAAACTCTGGAGGTTGGATGTTATCCTCATTGGATGCTGCCCTGTTATTCCTAGCATCTGGTCAGGATACTGGGAGAACCAAAGGTGAACCGATTAACCCTCAGCCCAAGGCAGGGACTTCGACCACCATCCACCACTAGGTGGCGGACGCAGTCTATCCGAGAATCTCCGTCCGGCTACAGCCTTCCACTCCCGAAACCCCGACTCCCTTTTTTCCCTGTTAGGGCTGGGGGTGTGGTTACTTCCACAAACAAAACTGGAAAACATTTAATTTACTGGGTGTAATTCCGTTCTTCTTGATGCTCAGGTCTCTAGCAATCACAGCGCATTATCAGGAGCGGTTTTCATGTATTGTACGTTGCTCTCCCCACCCCCGAAAAGCTGAATTACTGAGAAAGAAAGAAAGGGCGCACTCCTCTTCAAAAAGCAAGAACGGCACTCGAGAGTATTAGCAGATTCTTGTCACATACAGTCGGCCAGCAAAGAGCGCCGATAATAAATTCACGATCCCCACGGGGGAAAAGGGCTCTGGGGACCAAGGGCCAGGGTCACCTAGACCTACAGCGCCGAACAAACCAGAGGGGTGGGGACCCGAACATGATCTTTTGAAAGTGCTGTGACCTCGGAGCGGGAGGTGGGGAGGGTTGGAAGGAGCGGTTCCTGAAGCTTCCACTGGGGCGAAGAGAAACCAGCCAGCTCCGCCACTAGTCTCAGACCGCTGCGGCGGCTTTCCCACTTGTTGCGCAGTGCAGGAAACCGGCACGCGCTGCACTACTCAGACTTGCAGAGGGCAGCTACCCAGCCTACCATTGCCCCATAGAATCCACAAACCTCTCCCCACCACCACCAAACGCCCCATACCCCGTACACCACCCGTCAAACTACAGCACTTCCAGCCACCTGGGTTTTTTTTTTTTTTACACCAAAACATTCCTCCATATCTTAACATCAGACAGGCAGCAAAGTTCAGGTGCCCTGAGAAGTCAAGTTCAAAGGCGAAAGGGAGCTACCTCCACCCGGGAACCTAGCCTACTTAAGACCAACCAAACACACACCCAAACCCCATCCCTGGCCCCTAGCTGGAAAGCAACATCTTTCTTTCCTATTGAAGAAATCAACTGCAAAGGACTTCCTTTAAAAGTCGGTTTTATCTCCACTAATTTTTTTAATCTCTCAGGGAGGGGGCTGCCCCATTAAAGTCATTTCACAATATTTTTTGAAAAGTATTTTACTTTTGTCAATAGTTTTTACCCACCGGCGGGTGGCGCTGCCGCACCACCTCCTTTAAACTTAAGTTTTTCACAACAAAGTGGGTTGTGAGTAGGGCTACCAGGCAAGGGATAGAGGGAAGGAAGGATTTTGACATCTAGTCATGGCTACCATTTACTCAACCCATAACTGGAACTTTTCAAGAGCTCACCAAAGGACAGCTTAAGAATTGAGCTCTATCCCTGTCCACTAAACCCTGAATAACAGTCTTTTCAAGAAAGCATTGAAGTAAAACCCTTCAAAACCAAGCAGAAGAGGAAAAGCACAATTGGAGAACTCCCACTTTTCTGGCTGTCTCCTTCATATCACCCAGTTTAATGAACAGCTTCTACCCTTGTTGTCCCTATCAACAGACCCTTAATATCAACCAATGCTGGAGCATGCAGTATTGGAAATGCTTCCAAATAGGATACTGGAAACTTCTATTTATAAACTTGGGGGTGGATATTTCCTATCTACAGGTTTCTATTTTGGCCTGAAGATTCAACTACAGTCATTTTAACAAAAGAATGCCCATCTCCCTGGTGCTTTCTGTTCATTTCATCCACTCCCAGAGAAAAATATCTTTTCTTCTTAAAAAAAAATATATATATATATATATTTTCAAGCAAGAATGTGATTTCACCTCACTCCTTTGAGCTCATGTTTGCTACCTCCAGGAATAGCGTGTGGACTAGGGCCAGATGAACTTCAACTTGGGCTGCAGATTTACGAGGTTCTGTTCCAGTGCCAAAGGCTCTTGGTAGTAAATACTGAGCAAAATAGATACCTGTCTCCTGATGGATCTTGCCGGCCCTTCTTTTATTTTTTTTTAAAGTTATTTATTAAAACCACACACACACCTTGCAAAGAAAAAGGGAAACTGGCAGTCTCTGTAAAGGAAGCCAGTGGCATCGCTCAGAGCCACAAACTGTATTTCTAAACAGCCCTTTCCCCGGTTCCCTCTCCTCTGCCCCACTTTCTTTCTGTTTTTCTTTTCCTTCTTTTTTCTGAACAGTAAAAAAAAAAAAAAAACGCATCTACACTCACTTTTTTTTTTTAAGTAAAGTGTTACAAGTTTTTCCTCCTGGAAACTATAAACTGATTGAAAAAAAATCATAAAAGATTAAATCACTTTCCTAGGGGGAATGATTGGCTCTCTGAAGCAATCTGGGACCCTGTAACAGCTCTGGACTTTCAGCACCCAGTTTAAGGTCAATCCTGCAGCTCAACCTTCAGGACCTCCACCATCCGTCCCCAACCCCCGCCTGCGTCAGATATAAGTGGATATCACGCAGAGGGTCTTTTTTTTTTCATTTTTTTTAAATGTGTTGGGTTGTGTTCTTGCTTTTCATGGTGGAGCTTTCAAACTCATTGCAACACTAGTTCCATTTTTCAGCAGAGTTCCAATAACACGGTACCATAAAAGCAACGCAACCCACAGTTCTCAAGACATTTATCACTGTCACTACATCCGGCACGGGGGTAGCCCCTAGCTCCTGCTGCCCCTCAGCGCAGCCGGTTTCCGAAGCTCCAACTACCTACCCTCTAGCGCCCCAGGCCGCCCGACGCCGCCGCCTTCCCCCATTCCTGCTCCCTCGAGGAGAGCCACAGGTTGCAAATCCAACCAACCTCGCAATCTGTTTTTGCAAAATCACTCACAAAGATCTCCCTTTCGCGCCCGCTCCTCCCGCCTGGTCCCCTAGCCATAGCCACAAGTGCCCTTCTCTCCTCCCGGGTCTTGCACGTAAGGAGCGCGGGCTGGGGCTCTGTTTGTCTTTCCTCTCGCCCAGTGTAAGGACCTTGGGAATCTGAAGCCTGGCGTCCGCTACACTCAGGCCCACAACTGCCTTTTTACAGAGCTTGCAACATGGGAAAAATTAATATAAAATTTAGGAAAGGGAGGGAACAACCATTGAGAGCCAACAAGAGTCACGCAGCGCCCAAAATCCAAACACCGCGGCCGCCAGAAATCCCGCCACCTTTTCGCTCTCCTGGGCTGTCCTGTCAAGGTTCCCCGTGTCCCCGCACACCGAAGGCGTTGCAGGTGCAAACACGTACCCTTTTCCTACCCACTCCCAATATCCCTGTCCCGACAAAAGCCTCTCTCCCCGGGATGGACAGAGAGAGCGCGCAGGGGCGTCCCGACTCCCTCGACTACAACCAAGAAAGAATAATTATCAAAGTATTCAACATCCCCGCCCCCCCCCCAAGCTAAACCTCTCCAAACACTAGGGGAACGGGGACACCAAAACACTCGTCTCTCCTTAGGATGATCACGGCTCTGAAAGGAAGTAGTAGACACGATACTTCATCTGGGTTTATGACCAAAAAAAAAAAAAGACACCCGAGGAGTTCGCTTGTATTTTTCCTCTCAAATCTCGGCTCGGCTGGAAGGCAGGGAATCTAAAGGACTGAGGCCGGTGGAAGAGAGCCAGCGGGGCGAGCGAGCGGGCAGCCTCCCTCCTCGCCTCCCGGAGTTACCCAGAAGGACGGCGGAGAAGAGGCACGGGAAAGGAGGAGGGAGGGAGCGAAGGGGAGGCAGGAGCAAGGGAGCAAGGAAGGCAATTTGCAAGCGAGAAAAGAGGGAAGAAACACAGCCGCACGAATCCAGCGAGATCACAAGCCGTACGCAAGCAGCAGCCTTTAGAAAGAGCGAGAGCGCGAGCGCGCGTCCTTTCCGCCGTCTGAGGCCAGACAGCCCCCAGACTTGCCCGAATCCCCCCTAAACGCTGTCTCGTCCTCTCCGCTCCGGCCGCCCCTAACTCCCCGCTTCCTCTCCTCCAACCTCCTTTTCCAAACCAAAACAACATCGGGGAGGGTGGCCAAAGCCTCCCCAAACCGGCCGATTCCCTCAAAGACAACAAAATAATAATAATAATAAATATAGATAAATCTATATCCTAGAGTGGGAGAGACGTGGGACTAATCTTCGGCATTTATTTTAACACCTGACAGCTAGAATAAATAAATATATACATTTATATCAATAGATACACATAGGAAACTTGGAGCCAAAGCATTTGGCAAAAGCGGAAAAAAAAAGAATTAAAAGGTAAAATAATGATCATGAGCAGCGGCGGCGGCAGCGGCACCAGCGGCAACGGCGGCGGCGGCGGCAGCAGCAGCAGCGGCGGCAGCAACAGCAATAATCACCTGGTGTCCGGCCTTTCCTAGAAACTTCTTGCATCACCACTTCTAAGAACCCCAGTTCTAAGAATCAACAGAGCTCAATTCTCGGAATTTGAGCTGCGGACTTTACCATTGCTACGTGGCAGGGGAGGACTCGGTGTCAGCTCTCCGGAATTTTTACCTCCTCAGCTCCATAAAATTCCCTCAAAGTCACAATATTTTCCCACTATCCGGCATATTTCGATGGCCTCACAGGATAATCGTCTTGGATTTGGAGGTTCCGGATCGAGGCTCGAGGCGACAGAAGGTGACCCTCCCTCCCGGGGCCCCGCATGATGGTACGGCCCGCTCCGCCACCATCACGTGGGCGCCTCCAGTGTGACGTCGACGTCTTCGCTGTAGCAAAGCTCGGCCTCTGGAATTCTGAGAACTAATTTGCTATTCGGTGACATAAGAAGGGGAGTGCGCTTTGCTTTCCCGGGGTCTGGGGCTAATTCTTCCTCTCTTATCCATAAACTCAGCTCCTTGAGCTAAATGCACAAAAGGGAGCGAGAGATTTGAACCACTGGAACGAGCATGTTATATGTAGTAGGTTTAGAAAGGCGAGTAAGAGGAAAAAAACAATAAACACCACAGCTCTCTCCAGCTAAAATATTAGGCACCACGAGAAAAAATATTTGCCAAGCAGTTTTCGGTGGGTTCATTTGCTTTATTTTTATTTGGGACTGGGTGGTGGATGTTTTTGAGCTTTTTCTTTTTGGTGTGATGGCTTGGGATTTCTGGTGGTTGTATTCTGATAATCTTCGGATTTTTGTCTTCTGCAAGTTTGTGGTGTTACGTAAAGCTTAGGATCCGTCATCGGTTGGTTTTTGTTTTGCGTGTGTTCTTTCCCTATCTAATCGCTCAAGCATTTTTAAAAAGATGTATTATTTCAATACTGATACTATTGAAAGGAGCTTACATTTTTGATCATGTGTGACAATCCCAACCCCCATTTCCCCCTCTTTGGTGCAATATGCTTTTCCCCGTGGACTTTTACTGGAGGTTCTCCTGCACTGGAGAGAAATGTTTAAAGGATTTGCTTTGTTTTGGTTTGTTTCTTGCCAGGACAGCAAGTGGGGGGTTTACTCTTTCTGTTATTGTTGACTCTTCGGGAATTTCTAGTTGCAAGAATCGTGTGTATTTGGGTATGTGTACGCATGTGTTCCACAAAATTCCATGAGCCAAATACATGTTTGTGTTTTGTTTTTCCTTAAGGTCTTAATTTTTTTTTTCTGGGCTCATTTCAAGGTCGTTGTAAAAAATCTCTTCATGTTGAAGGGATCAGCCGAGGGAATTCTGAAGGCCTGTGGTGCCAGTATCATAGATACTGCGTGTATTTAGAACAGACTGTGCTACAACTGCGTAGCACTGCACGGGAGCACAGTCCTCTCAGCTCTGAGTTGCCGAGAAGAGGAGCAGAGGGAAATCTTTCTCTTTCTCTTTTTTCCTTTCTTTTTAAAGGCAAATGCAGTGCAGAATTATTTCACTGTGGGCCCTGGTTTGTTTGCTTAGAGCTGCCAGTTTCCCTATTTAAATGTTGGTTGGGGTTTTTTCCCCTCCTACTCATCCCTGAATGAGGGAGACTCTTGTTTCTTTTTTGTCTGTCTCTTAAAAGAAGGGTGTGAGGGGAAAATAATATTTCAGATTCCTCAAGAATTAACCCAAAATGTTTGGACCAGAAGCAGCTTTCAAAGGTCAGGCTGTTCTGAGCTTTGGCTGTGAGAGTCCTTGAAGGTACTGATTAAATCACAGATGAGTTCTTAAATGTTCCATAAAATTTCTTTGCGTATTAATTTCTAATAAAGATATCTCTCCAATCTACCTATCACAAACCCAAATTTGGATTTGTAATGGAGAAGGGGGCAGAGTTTTGAAAGATCGCTGGTTGTTTCCTGGGATCTTTAGGATCTCTTTCACTGACCGTCAACATAAGAAGTTTCAGATATGGATGGGAATGCACACCCCATCCACTACCACCACAACCCTTTCAAAACGGCTGTGTCACAGGTTTCACGACCAGGGGAAGTCCAAAGGGGCTGATTACTTTCCACAAGGGCTGGAGCTTAAGAAATATGCTAAGTGTCCTTATGAAAGCTGAATATTTTAATACTTATTGACAGATGGATTACTGCAGCCTCTCCAGAAAAGACTGTCTTGTGAAGGATTTTGAAAAATATACATAGGCCTAATCCTGTCACTGTTGTTGAAATGAACATTTTGCCCCCAAAGACACATGACTTTGTCAAGTGTGGATTCACGCTGTCAGAAGGCAGAATGTCTCTCCTTTTTTATCTGAGTCCCCTTCCGTCTTGTTTTAAAGAGTTTCAAACGGATCCCACTGGGCTCGAAATGGTATTCTGATTTTTCTGAAGTGATTTTCTTTTTGTATTTATATATCTGATTTCCCTTTTATAAGCAATAAAAACGTTCATGTTTCTCAAATGCATCTCTATGGCTTAGAATGCGAAGTGCAAGGCTCTGCTGCATTAATTAGTCCTGTAACAGGATTAGTTTTATGGAGTTTTTTTTGGGGGGTCACTTTTCTTGTCAAAGTTGCCATCTGCCTCATCCACTCTCTGGCACCCCAACCTTAAACACACAGCTTGTTCCTTTGCCATTCCACTCTTTGCCCCATGGGGGCGCTGCAGAGCAAAGGGAAATCTGCTCCCTCAAGCAGTAGAAATAGCCAGAGTGGGGGCTGGGAAGGAATTCACCCTTCCCCTGCCTTAGCCCTCTTTAATTCTCTGCAGCGAGGCTCAGGAGGGGGAACCCACCAGACCTGCTTTATAGATAATTAACCCCATCACCAGGGACCTCAAACCTTCTTAGTACATCATTTCTGGGACCAAGTGCCAGAGTCCCACATTTTTACTACTAATTTTTTATTTTATTATATTATATATATATATTTTTTTGCCAAATCAATGTGTTTACTTTGAAAGAAGTTGACCAGAACAAAAGGAGACCCAGTGGGGGCGGGGGGAGAAAGGATTACTGAAAATATTCTAAAAGATAGACACTTACTTTTAGGAGAGTCTGTTTCCCTTGAATGAATGATGACAAAAATTGTACACTCACTTCACAATCTCTTCAGTTCCTAGGAAAGTAACTTAATCAAACTCCATGCCAATTTGATGTCTTCCTGAATGTCCTTCCTTGTCCGTTCTTGATCTCTCCCCCATGGGTCCCACTGACATCACTTCACGGGACTCCCTCACTCGAGCAGTGCAGTGTTACAGGAGCAAAAAGAATGGACTGACTTGAATATATTCAATTTCTTTTAAATCATTCTTAAGAAGATCTAAAGAGTAATTCCACATCTGAGGTGTTATGAATGACTCCTGTAGACTGGGGACACTGTATATCAACTAATGCCATGATTTAATGGTTAATAGTTATTCAAACTCAGAATATAGGACTAGACCAGCTTCCTTGCCCCATGGACTGAGAATAGGAATAGGTCCCTGATCACAGCTGCTGGGTAAATATAAGCTTTATTACAAAATAAAATAGCCTGGTCCTAATATTACATCTATTTAAGGAAAGGAACACATTTCACATCCAGTTCCCCTCACAAAACCTCCTCCACAGTTCAATCATAGCTGAAAAGGAACCTGTCCTTGAAATAAACTGTCCTGTGCTCTTTCTAAGGGGGTTCAAAATGGGAAGTGGAAGTGAGTTTCACCTGTTAGGAACTTCTGATACCTTGGTAGGTCTCTAAGCTATTGTATGACAGGATTATAGATTTTTGAACTGGAAGGAGCCATCTGATCAATCACTTCTCCAGTCTTCTTTCTTTGCAGAGAACAGGTTGGCTCCCTTGAAAAGGTGTGTGTGACTCTGAGAACACAACTGAAAATGGGTCTGTGTAGTTTGATAGTCCTATGTCATTTTAGAAGATCTGGGTTTGAAAATTGGTATCTGGTCTTCTTGCAGACTCGAGGAAGGCAAGGGCTACTCCGGAGCCTGTGAAAATTGGAAACTGGTTCTGAGAACCAACTCCAGGTAATGAGGAATATGGAACTCGATGGTCATGAGGTTTGACTGTGCTGTAACCCATGGTGCAGTACTCGACAGTGTTGCTGACGAGTATGGGAGATGTAACCCATCTGACTTGTTAACAAGCTCTGTATATTATCCTTCAACGAAAGAGTTTCTTAGTGTGCTTTAAAGAAATACAGGGGCCTCGGAGTGTAATTCAGTTTAGAGCACTTGTGTAGCATGGTTGAGTCCCTGGGTTCCATCCTGAGCACTTCCCCAAAATAAATACAAATAAAAATAAATTGAACAGAAAGCTTTGAGACATTAAAAGAAGAACAGATAGATGATTTCCAGCTACTACCTTCTGAAAAGGAAGTGTCAAAGTTTAGTTCTGATGCACAGGCTGCTGCCTTCTTTCAGGCTTTTTATTATTCTTCTTCCCTCACCTCCTTCAGCAAACCTTTTCAGCCTGGCTCAGAGCTTCCCCAGCCAAAACACTGATTTTCCACACTTTTCTTACTTATTTAAAATGGAAATAAATATCTGGAGCCTAAAATAGAGAAGTGATGTGGCTGGGGGCACACAATCATTTGTTTATTGCATTCAATTGCTGTTTTGAATAACAGGGTTTTCACTTCCTATGAAACCTTAGCATGAGGGAAGGCAGCAGCTGGACTCCGAGAGGGATGAGGAGAGGAAGGCACTTGAGTGTTTGTAAACTCAGGGCAGTCAGCCGCCTGCCCGGCTGCTGTACTTAGCTGTCTCTACTACCTAAGGCTAGAAGTGGAAAAACTTGATTTGCGTGTTGTGCCTGCATTCGCACTCTGCCCCCCCACCCCGCCCTTCTCTCTCTCTGCCCCACACCACCCTCTGTACACCTGATCATGCTCAAGCCTATCTGCAGCAGCTCCATGGCAGGGAAAGCTGGAGAGCTGAAGAATGTGCCGAGGGAGGGCAGCTCGGTACTTTTCCATTCACATCTCCACAGTGGCTTTTCTTGTTTATTTCAACCTCCACCCGCAGGAACCTTTCAGCTGCCTGAAATTCGAGTCATTAAACTGTTCCCTGAGGTCAGACTACAGAGGCTTGGTGCATGTTTCCAACATGTCAGTGTCTATGTAACCTGTATACACACACACACACTCTCTCTCTCTCTCTCTCTCTCTCTCTCTCTCAAGCCTAACTCTGCGGGTGCACAGTGTAGGGGGAAGAAAACAACTGGACTTACTGCCAGAAAAACTTTGGTTTCTAATTACAGCTCTGCCTGGAACTTTATATGGGACATGGAGCAAAGCCACTGGAGAGGACTCAGTTTCCTCAGCTGAGTGGAGGAATAGCTCAGATGATTTTGCAGGGTGCCCATCTGCTCTAAGTCCTTTACCTTCACATATGGATATATGTTTACGAAACTTTTAGGGGGGATGGGAAGGAGCTGTGTGTATATGAATGCTGGGGGTGGAGCAAGGGGTTAAAATATAAACATCTAGGTAAAGAAGGCAGTCCCAGAATCCTCACCTCTATTAATTTTTAACCAATTGTAGACCAAAGTCTGGGATTATGCTGAGTGAGTCCAAAAGCCAATTGAAGATTTTAAACGTTAAGAGTTAGAAGAGGTAGGTTCTAGACCTTGTACATTTGATCTCCAGCATTGGTAATCTATGTGACAGTTCCCAATTGCCTTTTCTGCCCTAGAGTTCTTTTTTTCTTTTTTCTTTTTTCCTTCTGTTTGTTTTTGGAAACTGTCCCAGTCAATGATAGGAAGATGACACTTGTAAATGGAGTAGTCTTTTAAAAAGCCACTGGGTTCCATGTGAATATGGAAAATATTTCATAACTTTAGGAAGGAGGGGCAGAAGGAAGAATAAAGGACCTAGAGAGAGATTCCTGGTAAGAACTGAAGATGGCTCAGCCATCTCTGTATTGAAAGTAATTATTTGAAATCAGAGGAAATAACAGATGAAGAGTTTGCCCTTTAAGAAAAGAGAGAAAGAGACTCCACCTTCCAGATCAAACTTAAAAACAATAAAAGAATACTTTCTACTAATATTTCCTATATATTTTTGATCAACATTCTGCAAAAGAAAGGTGTAAGGTTTCTCAGGCATAATTATCTACATGATCTGAAGCATTTAACAGACCCCAGCATCCTCAGAAAATAATGAAGTGGTTCATATTTCTTAGTAGTGATACCTTGCCATTACTCCCTCCACTTCCTTAGACTCTCTGGCTTATTGGAACTATGTACAAGGAGGGGTGGGAAACAATTTAGAATTATGCGAGAACTGGAAGAGTCTTTAGCATTATCCAATCCATTGCTACTGATTTTATATAATTGACAGTTGAGGCCCACACAGAATTTGCCATATACATTGTCACCAACAAAGCTGAATCCAGAGCTTTAAATGCCCATATTCTAAATTCTCTATGCTTTTTGCATGATTTACTATGGAAAGAGGGCAGTCCTTCAGAAGAGCTGTTTGCTGTGGTCTCACATTCATAGAAGGCCCCAAATTGAGACTTTTAACAATATCTGCCCTAGGTTAATATAGTGATATTAGTGATAGAATAACATGATTGAAAGAAGACCATCATATACAAGTTTTATGTGGGACCCAACGCAAGACCATAGGGTCCTATGGTACCGCGATGCAATACTGTTGATAAATCTAGAATTGTCTTATGAATAGTGTGATTCTATTTTAATTATGTGTATGCTAATGTTAAAATGTAACATTTAAAATGCATTTGGTCTAAAAACAATGACAAGCAGAAAGCATGCCTAGAGCTCAGATCTTGGCCTCTAATGTCATTCCCTAGTGACAAGAATCAGGGCTTCCTGGAAAGATGACTGAGTCAAGGACTGGAGCAGGAGGCATACGAAATGGGAATGGAACATCCTGTAGTACCATGAAGTAAGGAGTTGCTGAAAACAAAGTGACAGTAGCAGGAGATTGTTGAAGAACACACAGGAACTTGAAGAACTCCCAGTGACCAAAGCTGGAATAATTTGAGCAAAACAAATTAAACAATATGTTGGATTATATAACCCAAAGTAGTAAAAAAACCCCACAAATCTATACTGATATAAATAAATTGTTGAATAAACTAATAAATGAAAGAGGAGAGATAAGTGTTCCATGAGGAAGAATTTCAAGTAATTTCTGTAGCTATGCTGTCATCAAAAAGGGAAGCATAAATCCCATTTTTTTGTTTTGGTTTTTTTTTTGTTTGTTTGTTTGTTTGTTTTTGTTTTTGGGGGGTGGTACTGGGGAGTTCTGTTGAGTTTTTAAATTTTGAATCAGGGTCTCAATATATTGCTCAGGCTGGCCTCAAACTCATGATCCTCATGCCTCAGCCTCCTAAGTCACTGGGATTACAGGCGTGTCCCCAACAAATCCACACTCCAAGTGTGGGCTGCATCTGATGCCTTCTTTCCAAAGAGTACAATGTGGAAAGGGAATGAGGGGAGAAGAGCATAATAGGGAGAAACCTGACAAACCCAGTCTCAGACAGGTGATCAAGGTCAACATCAATAATGATAATATTGTGTACTCTTTATCTCTGTGGTCTTCTTCCTATACTTCTTATATAATCATAAGAAAAAAATATCAGACAAATTCTGATAAAGAGACATCCTACAAATACTTGGCCAGAAATGGTTAAAACCATCAAGCTCTTCAGAAACAAAGTCTGAGGCATGTCCCAGCCCAGAGTAACCTAAGAAGACATGACAACTTAATGTACTGTGGTGTCCTGGGTGGGATCACAGAATAGGAACAGACGTCGGGATAACCTAAATAGAACTGAATCAGTGATGGACTTTAGTTAATAATTATGTATCAATATTATTTCATTATTACAAATATACTATACTAATTCAAGATGTTAATAATAAAAGAAACTGTGCACAGGGTTATTCTCTGTACCACCTTCACAATTTTTCTGTTCATCTAAAACTGTTCTTAAAAATAAAGTCTGTTATTTTCTGTTCATCTAAAACTGTTCTTAAAAATAAAGTCTGTTACTTGGGAAAGTATATACCTATATATGTTGGGTTTTTTTCATATATATATATATATATATATATATATATACCAGAAACCTCCAAAAAGTGACCTAAGCCTCTCTTAATATCTGTTTGGTCCTTCTTCCCACTCAATCATTTCCCTAGAATAGAGTCAGGGAGATGGGAGACCTCCTATACTCTTTTAGTTACTAAATTGGAAGCAATTAAGTTAGTTTCATTATGCCTCCAGCTGGATAAACAACCATCAGAAGAACACTAGGAAGGCACCAAAGGCCAAATGTCGTTATGCGAGTAGATGAATTAAGTCACCTCATCCATTCAAATATTCAATGTTTTTCAATGTTGTCTCCATGGAAACAAAGCTGTCAGAGATCTTGCCACCAGTCCATAGAGACATACAGAACTTAAGGATTCTTTGCTGAGGTTGTGGGAGCCCCAAGTACTTCCCAGAGTGCCTACTATTTCATTCCATAATTCCAATAGAATTATGGATCCCATCAGACTTGTAACTGCGGGTGTTTAGTGAAGAACCATGGACCAGACCCCATAACTCTACAAGATTATGCATCTGATCACAGTCTAGACTCTGAAAGCCTCTGTCATCATTCAACTCACCAGTTCTACAGTTGAGAAAGGTCCAGGAGGGAGATGATTTGCAAAGACCATTTGGCAAATTAATGGTAGAGTTGATTCCCATCATATCCATCCTGAATCATTTATTTTGCTGCAGTATCTAAAGACTGCTATTACATTGATATACATTATGATTTCAAAAGTACTTCATTAATTTCCAACCAATTGTCAGTTACCACTTGCTTCTAATTCTAGTGCTACACTTGAGTTTTAAGTGTCTCTTTCCTTCTTCCCTTCACCTTTTCCCATCTCTACCAGCCTCTTTGCCAAGATTTCATAAGATTTTTGAACCAACACTCATTCACTATGGAAGGTGACATTTAAATAACTCTTGATGAACTGTGGTAAGATGATTCCTACTGTGTCAAGGTGAGTTTTTCAAAGATCTGTTTGGTCACATGTACAAAGAATCATAGCAGCCATGCCCTTTGACCTAATGATTCCATTTCCAGAAATCAGTCTTCAAGGAGTAATTCAATGTGCAGGGGGAGAAAAAAAAAAACCTTTGGTTAAATATATGCATCCTAGCATTGTATCTAACAATAAAAAATTTGAAGAACCTACATGTGCCATCAAATTAAAATATAATTCTGGAAAAATAGAACTGAAAAATACATGTGGTAACATGCAAAGTGAAAAGTAGGATGTGTGTACGTACATGTATGCCTATTATATGTATGTGTATAGAAGGTTTACAACTATATTTAAAATATTATTTGTAGAAAATAGACTAGATATAAATGTGAATGCACAATTAACAAAAACATTTACAGTGACTATTTTAGGATAGTAGAATTATAGGTACTTCTGCTTTCTCTTTTATCTTTTTATCTCCCAAAATGTTTATCATCTGTTTCACAAGCACACACTCAGGATCTGAAAAGTCCTAGGAGATGTCTTTCAAGTGCAGACAATCAGTCCCTTAATTCACAGCTTTGAATATTTGACTTAAAGTTGGAGCCACCCATATCTGTAGGGCCCATAGCAAAAGCAAGAGCTGCCTGCCTGCCAGTGGAGAGCACCTTTCACTCTGGGAGACTCTTGTCTCCAGAGCAACAAAATAGACCCTTTCTGTGTGCATTGACCTTAATGAAATGGAGGAGAATCTGCAGGTCTTTGATCTGTTTCCCGCCCACTTGGTGGTGGTGTGATTATCTTGTTTGTTGGTGTTTTACGGCATTTGCAAATGTCAAAGGGTTTCCTGGTTACTATGCTGGCTCTCTGAGGCCACCCAAGACCCTCCTGGTAGACAGACCTTCTTTGAGATCCTCCTGGGGTAACAGGTGACTTATTTTTAATTTTTATAACATGTTTGACTACTGAATGCTGAGGAAAAAAGTTTAAAATAAACTATCTCAGTGTTTTATCATCAGACAATCACAAAGCTGTGAGGAACCTTGCAGGGAGTATACCATTATTTGGGTCACTGGTTCTCCAATAAGTGCACAGAGCTAGACATCAGAATCTAGAAGTCAAGGGCAAGGATCAGGGTTCTGCTAAACCTGTCCCTTAAAGCACCAAGGAGATTCCTCATTCTAAACTTATTCTACTCACTCATGCATTTCTCACTCAAACACACACTTTATTAACTGTCTTTTGAGGAGTAAACTCTGTGCTAGATCCTACGGAAGCAAACCGAAATAAAACATGGGTCTCTGACCCCAGAGACTTATCATGGACTGAGGAAACAGAGATCCAAAAAGATTCTGAAACTTGCTTTGGATTATGCAAAAGAGAGTGCCTGAGCCATAACTATTCCCCAAATGTCCAGATTCTGAGCCCAGTATAATCCCAGAGCTTCTTCTCAGAGGCTCTTCCCTGACCCCACTCCCACGTCAGTGTGAGGCATTGACTTCCGGTAAGGGTAGGCTCAGCCTCTTTGAGTGTTTGAACCAGGATTGATTAGAGCAGAGCAGAGCCCAGCCACCTCAGTGCTCCATGCAGAAAAGCCCATGCATGGCCTGTGGTAGAAGATCCACAAAGACCCAAACACATACAACCTCCGCCTTCTCCACCGTCAGCACCGTGGTGACTCAGCCTTCAGGTCAGAGCTTCACAACTAACAACATCCATTCTTCCAGTGAGACTAAACTCTGAGCCTGGGTTCCTGCTCAACTCCTGTCAGTCCTCTTCTTGGAAAGCCTAGACACTGATGCTAATGTTTTCTTGCGTTCAATTCCTGTCAGCTTCTACCATGAACAGACAAATTACCCTAAAGCATGCAACCACAGCCTAGACTCTCGACCCAACACCATCCCTAGCAGGAACTGAGTACCTACTAGGTCTTGATTCCTACTCAATAAAGGCCAAGTTCACCACAGTCCCATGGGCACCTCAGACCTTTGGGTCAGAAAAGCATAGGTAATTGCTCAGGTGCCAGTCCTTCATCTAGACCATTTTCCATAGCAAGTCCCAACCTGCCTCATGGTTGGGTCCATCTGCCAATAGTTGTTGCCATTTATTTTTGGTGGCCAGGAAAAAAAAAACTAAATAGATATTGTATTAGTAAGCTTTCCATTCCTATCATAAATATTTGAGATAATTAACTTACAAAGAGAAAAGGCTTATTTTGGTTTACATTTTTAGAGTTTTCAGTGCATGACCAATCAGCTCCATTGCTTTGAGCCTGTGGCGTAAGCTATGTGACAGGACAAAAATATCATTCATTTCATGGCTGGGAAGCCAAAAAAGAGCGGAAGAGGAAGGGGCCAAGGTTCCCCTAACCCCTCTAAGGTCTTGCCCCCAATGACCTAAAGATCTCCCAGTGGGTCCCACATCTTAAAGTTCCCACCCCCTCTCCATATAGCCAACCTGGAGTCCAACATGGTTCTTTGGGGAACATTCCAGATCCAAATTATACAGATACAATGGCGCACACATAAGTCCACCAGAGAAAATTTTAGCAATTTTACAATTTGTTGGAAGTCCAGCAGTTTTCAACGTTTAAACAACTTGTTAAGATACTGGCACTAAAATTCTAACAAATTGCTCAAAAGAAAATGGAATAGAAAAAGATTAATACCAATGTTCATAAAGATTAAACTTTGGGAAGGTGTACTTAGAAGATTTGATGTGATTGTGAATCAATAAATGAAGCATTGTGTCCCCTCTGGCTTCTTTGCAGTCTCATCCACCACAGTTTTCTATATGAGACTCCTGGGCATTCTCCAGGGACCCATGCACTTTCCTCCACTCCACTTCCATGCCTCGGCCTCTGTCTTTCTCTGATGAACTGTAAGCTCAAGAACAGGGATGGTTCGTTTTTGTTTTACCTAGAAAATGTTGCTTACCTAGAAAATGTTGACTAAATTAAAGTAAGTAGAACTGAAAGAGAATTCAATGTGAAATCTGAGGATCTGGGTTCCAGTTAAAGCTTCAGAACTGACTAAGTTCTGTGGGTCTCAGTTTCTTGTTCTCTAAAATGATAATTTCTGTTAAGGGTACTTACAGGTTTCTCATGAGAATCAAGTACAAGGGAGGGGAAAGTGCTTTGAAAATTATAATGCACAGTGCAAAGTGATAGCTGAATGATTGAATGGATCATCAAATGAGTGAACTATCACAATTACGCAAAGTCATCAGGTTATTCAACAACAGATTCTGAGGCTCAGGTTATATCTGGAGAACAATGTATTTGAAGTACTCTGTCTTGATTTTATTACCATCCTTAAATATGATCATTTCACTTCCCCCAATATTTTAACCCTTTAAACACTGGAAGACTTACATTCATAAGGATTCATAGTGATCCAAAGAGAATAAAAAAGATCATCAGAAAGTCTTTTTGTTCTTGAAATGCAGAATTGGAAATGAACCATTTTCCAGTAGTGGGAACCGAAATCCAGTATTAGATCCTCCTTTTTGGTACATTCTTCCTCTTTCTTCCTCCTCTTTCTACCTTAGCTTCTCCCCACCCCTCTCCTGCACCCAAATGGAAAAAGAACCGGTTGTTTTGTATTAACATTTTAGTCTTAGAAAAAGGTACAAGCAAAATCCAAATTTCTCAGGTCTATTTTCTTGGATGAACATGATGGCTATTTATAAAACATTTAAGCCATTTGTTAGGGTAAAAAAGAAAAACCTCTCAAAAGCCCATCTTCTATTTTCTATAGTCTATAACAATAGCTAACAGAAACTCCAGTGGAATTAAGAGGAAAAGGTGCACACCAATCTCCAAGGAGGCTAGGGTGGTGGGGTTCAGGGCATGAGAACTCCTAGAATTGGTGGCCTACCTGTCCACACTTATTGATTTTGCCAGCACCAAGCCCATAATCAAAAGCCCATTTGTTTTTAGATTCCTAGAGGTGGGAGGGAGAAAATTACTGATATATATGGCATAAAGACTGCAATCTTGGAGAAACTCCAAAGTGAGTGAACTGGGACAAATCAGAAATCCTGGACAATGCCCACTCTGAGCAAGGACAGCCTCCTTTCCATGTGGTTCCTTTTTTTTCATTTCCCCTCATTCTGTTCCCAATACCTTTCACCCAACCATACCTATGGAAGCTACATTCTTACACAAACCTAAGTATATCTTGGGGGAACAAAAGAAATAGCATACCAAGATATTTCCCTTTTCAACTCCAAAAACTAGGAAGTTCATTAAGAGAATAGAGGAGTGCTATTACGCTTCTAAGGGATTAGAACCAGAAAATGTGGAGAAACAGGGCAGGTTCAACTATATTTCCTTGTTTTATCACACTCTTGGTTGTGCTTTTTTAGCCTAGAATAAACATGTGTTGGTATTCTCAGGCAGGCACAAAAGATATAAAAATGATCAATTATGAATTAAGCATTTGCTGTGGTCTAAATTCTGCATATATAAAGAACAAAACAGAAACAATCCTTAAAGGTGCTTGTGGCCTAGATGAGCAGAGAAGCATTACACAAATAAATCATCAGATGTGTATTCTATCATAAATTATGATAACTGAGATATAGGTGATGAGAAAGGTGCTATGAAACTGGAGAAGAACAAAATTTACCAGGAGAAGGAAACTTTCGGCTGCAGTTTAAAGAGGAGGATAGATTAGCCAGGCCAAGAATAAGAGGAAATAGAGGTCAAAATATTAGAGTAAAACTGGAATGTTCTGAGACTGGAAAGAGGCCAAAACAGTAGAAGATGAAGTTAGGGGAGAACCAGGCGCTCTGTTGCAGGTCTTCAGACCATGGTCAGGAGTTTAAGGGTTTTTGGCAGGGTGGTGACAAGATCTAATTTATGTTTTAAGGAAACTATCCTAGCTATTGTGCAGAAGAAAGGGGCAAGGGGAGATGCTTTGCAAGGCTACTGTAAGAGCTCTGGTGAGAAAAGAAGAAGCATGGACTAGGGAGATGGAAATATAGGTACTGAGATGTGGAAAGATTTGGCACACACTTTGAATTTACAACTGACAGGTTTTGCCAGGTGCAGAGGTGCATGCCTGTAATCCTAATCATTCAGGAGGCTGAGGCAGGAGGATTGCAAGTTCAAAGCCAGCCTCAGTAACTTGGTGAGGCCTTAAGCAATTTAGTGAGATCTTGTCTCAAAATAAAAATTAAAATGGGTTGGGGATATGGCTCAGTGGTGAAGCACCCCGCCTTCAATCCTTGGTGCCAAAAAGAAAAAAGAAAAAGAACTGACGGGCTTTAATAATAGATCAGATTGAGTAGAAGTAGTGAAGAAAGAGAGCAAGATATCAAGAATGGATTCCAAGTTCCTGGTTTGGGCAGCAAAACACAACCTTTTGGAGAAGGGCAGGCAGTCATTCACACATGGATTTCAAGTATAGTATGGTTGAGAAGTCTCAGAGGAAGATGTCAAAGTAGGCAATAGGTATTCCAGAGCTGAATTTGAAAAAGAGATGTGAATTTGGACACAAAAATTTGGGATTCATCAAATTACAGACAGTGTTTGAAAATAGGAGAAGGAATTTATTTTTGTATCAGACCACCATTTTTAAAAAATGGCAAAGGTGGAATGGTCCTTAGAAATACTCAAGTTCAAGCTCATTTCTCAATTCATAGCCAAACTGGAAACCAAAGTGAAGTCACTGGAGGAAACTGGAATTGATGAGAGAGGAGGTTCCTTTCTCCTGGGCCAGCACATTTTCCATTTCACAGCATATTCTCAACATGCAACACCAACACGGTTGGGGCTGGTAAGCCCTTGTATTAGATGCATAGACGTCATGCATGGTTTCACCCCCTCTCATTTTATGTCTCACCTGCTCTGCATGAAACACCATACTCTCATAACCAACTTGTTCCCTGCTTCCTTCAGTCAACTTGGAGCCTGCTCCCCTGATTCCCTATGAATATATCTGAGCAATTTGATATCTTAGAGTGATAGCTAAATGGCTGGAGGCACATTCCCACGTAGCTCCTTAAGACTCAGCTTAGCACTCATGTTCCCTTGAACTTATTTAACAATTGGATCATCTTTCCTCTTGAATGTGAGCACCTGAAGATGGATAGCTATTTTTTTCTTCTCCTTGTTATGTTAATCGAGCCCTGCACCTAAGATAACTAACTTAACCATCTAATATGTATTTGTCTTGAATCAGAGGAGACCAATAGACTGGGACCTTTATTGCATATTAAGCATCTTTATTTATCCTTTCATTTTTCAAGTAAACATATTTGCTGAGCACATACTATGTGTCAGGTATAGTTCAAAAGGTTGTAAATTTGTTCAGTTTTTAAAATATAGTTATGAATAAAAATGTTATTTGCTATTGTCCAAAATGTCCAGGCTTATTCATGTATATACATTTTGATACCTTCCATTTAATTCAACCAATATTTAGTGTGCACTGACCATGTGTACAGAAATTAAAGAGCAAGTCTCTGACCCTTAGCAGTTGGCAGGAGGGAGGCACAAAACATAACGCAAGCAATGGCCAGAGCTGTCTCTGAGCTACAGCCATTACACTTAAGTTGAATTTGAGAATATGATTTCTTTAGACTAAGAGATCTAAAGAGTCTATGGAAGGTGTGGGATTTGAATATAATAACAAAATAATGGGAAATAACCCATCCTTGAAATAATAGGCATCAAAACAATAAGCATAGCTTTGAAATAATAAGGGCTAAGTTTTATACAGTCCTTAGGACATACTGTTCTAAGATCTTTACACTTATTCATTTATTTAATTATTACAACAGTTTTAAAAATGGGTGATGCTGTTATTTCCGTTTTACAGACTGGAAACTGAAGAAGAGAAAGGTTAAGTCCCTTACCCAAGGTCAAACAGCTTAGAGCAGAGCTGGGATTTGAACTCTAGCAGTCTTTGCTCTTAGCCTCTATGCTCTACAGCCTCGGGAATGAAGAAAAGAACTTCATCAAGAGGTTAAGGAGGAGAAGTGTGGGAGGAAAGCCGTTTTAGAGAAAAAGAAGAGCAAAGACAATGGCACAGAGTTTGGGCATATATCTAATAATGCTCGCCTGCTGTTTGTTAGTTTGTTTGGAGACCAGAATGGGGAAAGCACTGGGCTATTTCTGTGCAGATGGAGGGTGTTTAACTCTGACTTAGCATAACTTCCTACAAGTGCTTTTTCCTGAAACATAGTGCTAAAATCCACCTGCTTTCATTGCTCACTGCTCTGCCCAAAGCCTTTGCTAGCCTTTTCATATGTATTTGAATTCCATCAGAGCTCTGAGAGGTAGGTGCTATTTCATTTCATTTTTCTTTTCTCCTCCTCCTCCTCCTTCTTCAGAATCCTAGTGATGCCCTAGGAGACATGTGACCCTTCAGTTTCAGGCTTTGCCCAGTCTTTGGTCCCTAGGAACCTGGGGAGGGAGTATCACTCCTACATTAGCACATGCAGCTAGCTTCTCTGACAATGGAAAAGCCCAATTAGCATCCTTGCCAAAATCTTCCAGTCTCTTCTGCATTTAGCCAACTTTTTTTTTTTTTTTTTTGGTGTGTGATGAAAATCAACATTTATATATGAAACTTGGCTTCAGTTTCCAAAACTTTAATTGCATTATTAGGAATTAGTTGAGATCGGGCTCTGTGAATCCATGTGGGATGCTAGGAGTAAGGCTGGCCTGTCGTTCAGGGCAATTGTTGAAATACTGAATGTGATCTTGGATCACCCTGGTGGCAGTACCACATCCGGGTCAGAGTACTCTTCATGTAGGGCACAATCCTCAGCCCTGTAGGGGGACTACTAATCAGTGTCTACAGAAAGGGAATGCCTCTGTCCTGTATCCTGTGGCAAGTATGTCAAATACTGAAGAACTGGCAATCTAGTAAAAAGCCAGGTAAGCATTCACAGCCAGCCCCACTGCCTCAAGCAGCAAGGGCTGGATTCCCAAGCAGGGGTTTTCTTTGTGCATGTTCAGTCTGGGAACCAGGCTCAGAAGACTCTGTTTATTCCTGTTGTCTTTCGGATTTGATTAGGGCTCTTAGGAGAGATTTGACCTCAGTCTAGAATGGCAACATTTAAGAGACAACAAAAAAGAAAGATAAGATAACTAAAGCTTTTAGTGCAATAGCAAGGGAGAATGGATGGAGTGGATATTGGGAAGTTTTCACGTGATTTTCAAGGCCAGGGCATAATGAAGGACCTTGTTCTTGAATGCTGTTGTCAAGCCTTCCAAAAGAGTCTTCCCTGCATGCTAGTTGCCAAAATAGAGGTATGAGATTATTTCTTTCTTCGCCTCTTGGTTTGGTTTGCTGATTTGTGAAAGGGGAAAGCAACAGTGAGCTTGCAGGTATTCTTTTGAGGATTAAATGTAGCAAAGCACAGGAAATGACTTGTAAACATCAATGTGTAGAGAGCAGACTGTTTTATATGCTACTCAAGTGTGCCAACCTTTTGGTAAAAAAATAAGACTAAGCCACTAAATAACTAAATAAAATTGATTCTGTCTTTCTCCCCCCCCCCCAGAAAAAATAAATAAATAAGACTAGACAGTCTCATCTGAAGGAAACTTCGCAATCATCTGTTCCAACCCCAAGCATGGTGGATGAGAACACTGAGGAGGAGGAAGTGTTACATGCCTTGTCCAAGGGCTCTGGGGAAGTTAGAGCCTTTACAACATGATCTCATTTTATTCTATCAGGGAACAAATGTGGTGCCTATCTTCATTTCGTAAGTCAGGAATCTAAGGTTCCAAATGCAAGTACCCTCCCTGGGTCAAAGGGACCATAAGCAGGTAGGAGAGTTCAAACCAAGGTTGAACTAAATCCAAACCCATGTTCTTGACTCTGCAGCATCTCACCAAAGTTTCTTTTTGTAAACACCTATTTCTTAGGATTTCCATAGCACTTACTGGAAACAATGGTGACCAGGGAGGGAGTGTTTTTGGGTTTCTTGCTTTTTTTTTTTTTAAGTGTGCCTGTGAATCACTGTGTAAACCTGCGCGATTTTGTAATCTAAAATGGCTAAATGTACCAGATGACCCAGTCCCCTTTCACCCCTAACACTAACTGGTGAGTCACACCAAAGGAAAAATTGTCCTCCTTCGCCTCCAAATCCAAGTGCATTTTAAAAAGAAAATTCACTTTTTAAAAATTGTCTCTATATATTTCTTGTGGTTATCTGAATTCATTGCAAGAAAAAATATCTCCCTCTTCCTTCTACTAGCACCCAGTAGGTGCTCTGTAAATTTTCTGGTGTATAAATTTTTTAAGTCAGTACTCTGTCAGCATCCTATACACAGATGCCAGCCTTTGAAGGGTTATTTCTCTGGTTTGTGGGCTCAGTTAATCCATGCATGTGTGCAACATCATCCATCCAAATGAACTTACACATTTGCCAAATGATACCATTACCATACTCGTTAGAAATACAGATACATGCATGTATTTAGTGAATATTTATTAAGTTCTGTTGTGTGACAGTCACCTCATGATTGGCTGTAAAATATGATCAGCAAGTTAAAAATATAGACTGGGGTTGCCAACTACCAAAACTTCCCCATCATTTTTATATCACTGCTTCAAGAAAAAAATCCAATACTTAAACTAGTGGACATCACTCCCAGCTACATTATCTTTACACTCTGACTGAAAATTTAGAACAAAATCCTGGTTGCTTCTAAATTATCATCATGTATGATGAGAGAAAATATTCCTAGTGCAAGGCAGTGGCCTAGATTCATAGGTGTGGATGCAGGCTGGCATTCCATTTCACTTTTAGAATGACATTTAATAGCTCGGCATGTGTCCCCACTTTAGATCTGTGCACAATTCACTTGCCCAAATTCAGGCCACTTAGGTAGCACCGTTGCTGCTTAATTGTTTGCACCTAGGTCACTGAAAAGGCAGTTTGTGGAAAAAGCATAGGCTGTTGAGATGAAGATAATCCTCTCACTCTGACACCATACTCTGCGTGACTGAGGGCAAGTTACTTGCCCTCTCTTGGCCTGGGTCTTCTTATCATCAAAGAAGGGCATATAGCCTGCACGTGTATTTATGGATAAAAGCAAAAGAAACAATGTCCAGAACCTGGTGCACAGGGAACAAATAGCACATCATTCCATCACCAGCCGTGTCCTCAGTAAGGTGCATCCTTACTGAGGTCCCTCCTCCCATGCCACATTCAGAAGCCATATGAAGGGCTTTTTAATTACTCACTGGTCCAGGACCCCTTTGCCCCATTCCCTTACCACTCAGGTAGATACACGAGTCTGATTATTTCATCCACAGTCTCATGCAGCTTACTAATCTCCAGTACAATCGTCCCACTCTTAGAGTCGCTTTTCCATTTGTTACCTCACTTGATCTTCACGGCAGCCCCATGAGAATCGCAAGCCAGTGCTGTTATCCTTCCTTGACAGATAAGCAAGCTGAGGGCTAGAAAGGTTAAGTGGCTTGTCTGGGTCACAATTCTACATTCAGGTGTGTGACTTTGAGATCCAGCCCTTAGCTTCCTATTTTATCAACAGCCATGAGATTTTTGTCACATACTGGATGTCACACAGTAGTATTCTTGAAGAAATAAAAATAGGAAGGTGAATGCTGATGGAGAAAGGCTCAGTGAGTCCAGCCCTACCTCTTCATTGGGCCCCACGATGGCCTATGGGTCAGTGACCCTGTCCCCTGAGAACTCCCAGTTCACCCAGATCCTCTCTGTGGCTTGGAGCATAGCTCAAACCCAGGCTCCTCCATGAAGCCTCTGGCCAACTGCTCTACCCATTTCTGCAATTGATATTTACTAAACGCCTGATACTGTGCTCCACTGCCCTTACAGAGTTTTCTTCAAGTAGAAAGAAACAGTAATAAACTCCATAGTAAATATGTATGATATTTTTTATGGTAATAAATGCTGAAAAAGAAAGAAAGAAAAAAATAAGAAAAAGGAATGGAGCATATGTGAGGGGAAAGATACTATTTGAGATAGAATGGTTAAGAAAGGCCACACTGAGCAGATGACATTTGATGTAAGACTGAAATGAGGTGGAAAAGAGAACCATTTGGATATCTGGGGTAAGAGCATCAGACAGAGGAACGGCAAGTACCCAGGCCCTGAGCCAGAGCATGCCTGGAGAAGAAGGAGGAGAGTGGCATAGCTGGACCAGGGAGGACAGCAGAGCAGTTGAAGGTGGGGATGGAGAGGACCACTGTATAGATCCTATACAACGCTGGAAGAACTTTCTATTATTTTGCATGAGATGGAAAGTCACTGAGGGATGGATCAGTATCTAAATTTTGTTTTTGCAGAATCCTTTTGCGTGCTATATTGAGATGAGCAAGACAGAGGCCTAGAGGCCATTGAGAGAGCTATTACAATAATCCTGGAAAAGTGATGGACTAGGACTAGGAAATGGTAAGGGCTGCTCAACTTCTATGTAGATTTATAAGGAAGAGCCAAAAATATCACTGGTCGATTGGACATAGGTTATAGAGAAACAGGAATCAAGCACAGTTCCAAGTTCTTGGGCCTGAGCACACAGTAGCAAATGCAAGAACTATTTACCAAAACAGGTAAGGCTGCAATTGAAGTGGATTTGAAGACTGAGGAGCATATCGAGAACTCCAATGCGCATACTCCACAAGAGAAGTCTAAGTCGGAGAGAGAAATTGAGGAGTTGGGCATAACGTTTCATTAAAGCTGTGACACTTGGGCTATTGTGGTGGCTCAGTGGTTAGAGTGCTTACCTGGCATGTGTGAGGACCCAGGTTCTAATCCCAGAACCACATACAAAACTAAGTGTCAGAGAAACAAAGGCCGTATGAAAAAATAAATAAAATTGATTCTCTCTTTATCTCTCTCTTCCTCTTTCTTTAAAAAAATAAATCTGTGATACCGAATAAGATCCCCAAGGAAGTGAACCTTAGGACTCTCCTTGCTAGAGATTTGTGAGAGAAGGAGGCACCAGTCCAAAAGAATGAGAAGTGGCCATGGAGATAGGAGACACCCTCCATTATCCCTTCTGGGAAATTCTGCAGAAACTTGCAACACTTCTGTGACTGAAGCAGACTAGAGGGAGGTGTCTTCAGAGTGGGAATCGTGCCCCTTCCCTGATCTCCCTAGTGCTCATTGTCTAGGAGACCTTTGCTTAAGGCCAACTAACCTCTCATCTTACAGCTGAATCATAAAATGATAGAGGGTAAGGGGTCCAAGAAGGCAACCAGGTTCGTCATTTCACAACCGTGTTCTTTGGAGTGAGGCAAAGGAGTTGTTTTTATTCATCATTGGGAAACCCATGAAGCTGTGGCCCCTCCTTTCCTAGAAGGGCTAACAAAAGAAACAAGGAGGCAAAGACACAGCCTCAGCCCTTCCAAGAAATATTTGTGACTTTCATCAGACCTCAAACACCAGAAGGTTCCAAGGTCTTGGATCTTGTCAAGATCTCCATAAGATAGAGGGGCCAAGGGAGAAACACACTGTTCTCTGAGGACTCAGCCTTCTTTCAGATGGATGTGAGAAGAAAGACGTCCTCTGCCATCTTCCTTCCTCTTGTGATCAACAGAAGACCAAGAATCCTAGACAGGCTGGTAGAGATCATGTAGTCCAACTACCTCCTACAAGGAGGAGGGCCTAGACGTAAAAAGACCAAAGTAGCTCATTTATAATTACATACCAAGTGTCTTTCATCCAAGACTAAAAGTCAGGTCTCAACTTAGAAGTTTTCTGCTCAGACTCAGAATCAATTAATCAATGAGCATTTTGCCACATGTGTGGAAGCACTGTTCCCATCCCATTCCTCACCACAGTCCTCATCAGTAAGGCTCATAGGATTATTCCCCACACCTTTCAGATGAGATCTTTGGTGCTCAGACAGGAAAGTGACATCCAGTGCCAGATGGCTAGCATGGGAGTCCAGGACCGTTTGACAGACTCTTGAGTCTCGTGTGTTAGTGAGCAACTTAATTCTGAATCCAGAGCATGGACTCTGGAACCAAACTGCCTGTGTTTGAATCATGATTTTGCTACTTATTAGCTAGTGATTTTGGCCCAAGTAACTTCCCTAAATCCCAGGTTCCTCATCTGCAAATGGGAACAATGATATTCTTACCCTCAGGAAGTCAGGATTAAGTAATATTAAACATGTAAATCACTTAGCACAGTGTCTGACATGTATAGCACATGTTCAATAAATGCTAAACATCATAGTAAAGGAATGAATTTTTTTTTTAGTCCCTGGAGCTGTGTTGGAACACACTGTCCAATGTTTCAAAACCCTTTCCTGGAGGAAAAGTGGAGAGGTCAATACCAAAACTCAGGCCTGACAGTTCTTAGAACATTCAGCAATGCTCTGTACCAGGAGTTCAATTAGGAAAGCAGAACAAAAAGTGATACAGAATTAGGGATGTAAAGGAATTAGATCTTTTGTAACTGATATAAAGTCAAAGGTATACAGTAAGTCCTAAAAATTATTTGAAATAACCAACAAAAATAGTTTTAATAAATGTGTATATATACATACACACAAAATATCAGAATGAAACTCACCAAAATATTCATAGTGGACATCTCCACATGATGAGAAAGTAAGAGGTTTTATTTTTACTTTAGTTTTCTTGCTTTCTAATTGTGCATATTAAATGGGTTTAAATAAACCAAAAATCATGTTTATTCTTCACTTATTCTAGTCTTTATCCTCAGTACTTCTTTACTCTAAAAAACTCAAGACAATCTATTGAAGACATTACAATTATTAGGTTAATTATGGGGATGAGATAAGGCAGATGAAATTGGAGAATATCAGGCCTAAAAATGTCAAATGCTCTGTAGTCCAATTCCTCATTTGATAAGTGGGGATACTGATGGCCACAAAGTCAGGTCACCTGTCAAGACCATGCAGAACCTGTATAGAACCTCAGTCTTGACACTCCCACCAGAGTGTGCCCTCACCATTCCTTCTTAAAGTCCATACTCTTATTTGATTTATGATTCAGATAATGTTCAAGAGAGAAGGAGAAGGGAGAAGTGGCCCTCAGTTTTATTTGCTAGGAACTGGAAGACTTCTCTCACAGGCAGGCACTTTGTTTCGTTCAAGACCCTGGTGTGCCCACAGCATCGTTTTGTTCACCAACCATCATTTCTCTTCCTAGGAGTCCAGAGGCGATTCTGGTCTACTCTTCCAATAGCCGACCATTCCAACTGAAGACTGCATCAGACGATTGGACAAGCTTGAGGCACATGCTATTGCTTGTCACTCTCACTGGTAACAGAGACACGCTTGCCTAAAGTTGCTTCCTGGATCTCAACAGAAACTTTATAACTGCTCACTGCTTCCAGAAAACCTTCATATCAGTCAAGCTAACCTACAGCTAGCCACTCAGCTAAGATAAGTAATGAGCTAAGAAATATCAAAAAGTGTGTGGTTTTGGTATACAGGATTTTATTATGGGCATTAATCAAATAGTAGAGGGGCCACTGAATTTTCAAAGCAGTCTACAGGAGGAGAGAAAGAACCTTTCCAAAGACCTGTTTTTCTTAGACATTTTGGTACCTCCATGGGCCCAAGTCTAAAAGATTAATTCATGGGAAGAAGCAACAAGATACAAAAAAACAAATGTGCTGAGTCAGAGAAAGGAAGACTATATTTTGATGCTTTAATCTGTCAGTCAAATGACCCTGGACAGGCATTTTGCTTTCTGGCTCTGGTTTCCTCTATGAAAAAAATGGGGATAATATTCATAGTTGTGTTTTCAAATCCCACTGTATTACTTGGAAGTCAATAGAGTGAATATGAAAACATCTGGAAATCATTATTTTAGTGACTATAATTCTAGTATTAGGTCTTAATGAGGCTTCTCCCCAAGATGAAATTGGTCTCCAGGTATCCAATGCTCGTATTTTCGAATGGCTTGGGGAATAAAGGTGGGAGGAACTAAATAAGTAAATAAAGTCATTCTTTTCCTGAAAAGATCTTTTATTGGATCCTCCTCTTGGAGTAAAAAAGTCCCAGCCACACTGTAGGGAACAGAGTGCAGGCTTCTCTTTGATGTCACCACTCAACCAATGGAATCACTTCCCTGTTTTCACCAACAGATCCAAAGACCTTATGTTTGGGTTTCTTTGGTGACCATTCAAGTACACTGCTTAAACATGTATCACAGCCTAAGCAACCAAAAGAAAGACAAAAGTAGGGAACAAGAGAGAGGGTAGAAAGAGAGAAAGTTATATTCTTTGGAAGGTTGATGGTTAATGAGACTTACTTTAGTTTAGAGCCAAATAGTTTCTTCAAATGGAGATTATGCAAACTCAGGCAGGAACAGGCAGGAGAAGAAACATGAGCCCTGCTTGCAGACTTGTAATGTAACCACCCATATGTGGTTCCTGAGACACTGCTAGAGCTAGCCAGGCCTTTGCACCCTGCCCTTCATTAACAAGCATAGATCTGGCCTTTCAGGTACAATCCTTCCAGGGACGGCTCTCTCCTCCCCATGTTGGGTTCATCCTGAAGCCAGGGCAAGTCCTGTAAAGATTCTGAACACTTCTGGATGCGCACAGATTCATCTGATACGCCTATCAGTGTTGGACGGTACTACTCCTTAATCTGACCAGCAAATCAACGCAAATCCAGGTTAAGTGGTAGGAATCAGGAAAATGAGGGGGACATAGAGTTAGGGCAGAAAACTTTTTCAGTAGCTCCTTTACCACACCATTCTAAAGAATGGTCTTGAGTCATTCTCCACACCCATAGTTCAACCAGGAACCAACAGCCTTGCCTGATATTGAAAGATGCTGCAAATACTACCTTTTGTATGGCTGTGGCAATACAAATACCCGTGTTCTCCCAGTTGCATTTCACAATTACCTGTGCATCTCCTTTCAAGTCATTGATTCCCAGCTGGAACAAGGAAAGACCATTCTTGTATAAGACAAAGCCAGAGATCATTACCCAGTGTTGAATCTTGAGCAGTGCAGGCATAATTATACTAATGAGTTGATTGATGCAGGTTCTGTTGAGAAATACTGCATTTTAAGGAAGTGCAAACTTTAAACTTCTCATTTGGACCAGGCAGCATGCAAAGAAGACCGGATTGCACTAGAGAACAATCCAGTGAGTTGCCAGCATTGAGCTGGGCACAAACCAATGAGGATGCAGGGATTCTTGAAAGATCCAGGGAGAAGGGAGCATGCAGATAATTGTCAGGTACCACAGCAAACACCAGTAAGGCGATCTTGCCCTCTCCTGTTTGCCAAGCCCAGGTTTGGGCATGTCAGTTGCCACTACTGAACTTTTTGTTCCACAATGTTGCCACCTATATTTAATCAAATTGCATTATCTGGAAACCCATGGCTCAGAATCCTGAAATACTGTTGTCATTAGTATTAAAAGGCTCAGTTCACCCTTATGCAGAGTTGGTTTCTCTCTCTTCCCAAACAGGTTGAACAGCTTGTTTTTTTAAAATATAAATACAAAGCCTAACCATTGAAACTCTAAGAATAAAAGTCTCCTAGTGTTGACTTGGTAAGAATGAGTAGAAACAGAGAGCCATGGAATCATGGGTTCAGGGGGAAGTTAGAGTTTATTTCATATTTAAATCTCCAATATAACATCCCTACTGAAGTATCCATTCAATTTCTTAGATATTGCCCAGAGCAGAGAACTTTCTACCTCCCAAACTGGCCCATTCCATGATTGGCCATATTGTGAAACTGGACAGTTTAAATTTGGACTTTTTTACTGACTCAATTACAGGAAAGGATTCATCACCATGGGATGGCATTTACCAATGATACTTGGGGTTTATGTGTGGTTGGTGACTTCAGTGGATGCAAATAGGGTCCACAACTACAGACTACACCCAAAATCCCAACCCATATGCAAATTTTTGGTCACTGAGTGAATTGCCAGGACTGGAGGAATACTTACAAACAACAGATCTCAGTATTGATGATGACAACTAGTGTGAGAAGCCTTTCTTGTCATAGAGAAAGTAGCTAGAGCTGACTTGCTTTGATTTTAGTCTTTACAGGATCATGTGAAAAGCCGGCCAGTATCATATGTTTTTGTACATACAATGGACAGTTAACATCTCCTAGCACTTCTATCATTTTCAATAGGATTTCTTCCTCTCTGTGTCATGAACCTGAGTCTAAGTCAAAAAATTATAGAATTAGGTTTTTAGAACAGTTTTAAAACTGGGAGATTCTCAGAAGAAATGGTATCTGATTTCCCCATCTTAAAACTAGGAAACTGAGGCTCAGAAAAGGGAGACAGTTGATTCAAGGTCAGAGAGCCCTTTTGAAATGAAGCCAGAACTAAAACTTGTCTTCCAGCTCCTACTGGAATGCTCTAATCTTCATTATCGAAGATAAGATATTGACTATGTGCAGGGTGTCATGGTCTTGCTAATGTGCTTTGGAGCAGGAACTATTGCAAGTGTTATGGAATAGAGAAATGAGCTAGTCTCTCTTGACTCTCCAGGTGACAACCTTATGAAGTATGGATTGTTAAATGCCTTTAAAGCATCACCACACGACAATAATATACAAACATTGTCTAATTGTGTCTGCATACAAATATATCAAAATTATTTCCAGCATAAAACTGCTAGTTACTGAGCATTTACTTTGTTCCAGACACTTCCTATACATTATTAGCTCTCATCTTTCCAATGACTCTGTAAGGTTGGTGCTGTTGTGACTGTTTTTCAGGTGAATAAGCTCAGAAGACAAATGGCCAATGTGGCAGTGCTAAGATTTGGAGCTCAGTCTTCCTGGCTCTAAAACCTGTGCTGTTTTTACCACCACTACCTTCCCTCTTCCCCCACCCCACAACATCCTGGCTCTGGAAATTGAACCCAGGGCATGCTAGACAAGCCCTCTACAATTAAGCTACATCACCTTCTGTATACTATCTCAAACCTACTCTGTACCCTATTCATCGACAAACCCCAAACATTTTATCTGGCTGCTGCTGGTATGGAATGAACTTGAGACCTTAAAAAAAATGTCTTAACTGTTAACTTGGCTATCTCATCAATTTTGGAAGTATCTTCCACATTTATTGGTGTGGTCTTCCTATTTAGTGCATCTCATAGAAAATAAGGCAAACTAAAACCCTAGCATCTGGTGGTAAGATGGAATATGTGATAGAAAACCATAAATAAATAATACAAATACCAATATTCTGAAAATATTTATTCTGAAAATTATTTGTCCTAAAGCATATCTGCAGAATTTAAAGAAAGATATATATATTTATATTTGGCTACTGTAGAGCTAGGTCCACCATTTGGCTACAAATTTGTAGTATAAAATTATTTTTCTTTAATGCATACAGTTTAAATATATACGTGGCCATGTTTTAAAATCTCTTTTGAACATGGATTAAATCAGTATTTTCCTTGATAAAAGAGCTATGCTTTTCAGATTAATGTTTTTATATATTGAAAATAGATCATGGGTTCTGATCAGTTCAACACTGGTAAAGTAAAAGAAAATGTGACGTATGATTTTGCAGAATAAGTCCATTACTTCCCTCAAAGTCTGAGGTGAAAGTTCATAAATACAGAACATAATGGTCCACTGGTGTTCTGCTGCAGAAGACAACTGCATACAACAGTTTGGAGAAGCCTGTCTGGACTGATGGAGAACTGTCATATTGTCAATAAAGTTGTTATAGGATTCATGATTTATGCACTGATTTCATACACACTTTAACATATTCAGAATTTGGTTTCCTTATAAAATTCAGTGAGGATACTTCAGTTCAAATACACTAACAATTAGAGTCAGATAGAAGCACAATAATGGTAACTAATTATAACGAGTGTTTACTATAAACCCAACACTGTTCTATGCATTTCGCAGGTATTGACTCTTTGGTTTTCACAATTTAGTGAAAGAGGAAATGGTACTGTTTCTGCTTTTACAAATTCCTAAGTTTGTACAGCTGCAACATGAGGGAACCTTTGTTCAGAGACAGGCGGAGATTTCAGGGCCTGGGGAATCCTAACACAATGCTATAACGCCTTTCTTCAGTCGTGGCCAGCAGACAGGTCCCCCCTCCACAGACAGTAGCCCCAAAGCAAGAGTGACGTCCACTATGTGGTTAAATGTTTGGGCAGAAGCTTTGCGGTTTCTGCCACCTCAGTGCCACCACCTTCGTTACCAGACAGAGCTTCCTATTTTGATGGGTGAATCATCTAGTTATTCTTCGTGATCTTCAGCTCCATTTCCTCTTTAAGGGGAAGCTTATTCATGCTCAGAATCTGGTCTACCTTACTGGTCACCTCCAAATGTTCTGTTGGTCGTTCCCTGAGCTTGAATAATCCTTCCTATGCCAGCAACAACTACTCCTTCCTGGGCTTGAAAAACACTGGTTAATTCTCAGCTTACTAAAAATACAAGTCCCCAAAGAACAGGACTCATGTCTGATTTATTCTTTATTCCTATACCTTCTGTCCAGTACATGGCAACCTCTTAAAAAATGTTGAAAGGGTGAGTGAATGGCTACCCTTCGAGGAAGTTTCCCAGACATCTGCTCCAGTACCAGTTCCTTCAGTCATTACCTCAGCAGATATTCATTGAGTGGCCACTACTTGAAAGGGACCTGAGGCTCTTTAAAAGCAGTATGCACATTCATACTTAGAGACTCACACTTCCCTCATTTGCCTATTTGTTCATTCATTCAGTTAATAAACATTGAACACTTCCCATCCTGAACCCCTGGATGTTACAAGTTACGGATTTCTACTGGAAATCCCTGGCTTCCAATTTGACTTCACCATTTAAGAGCTATGAACTTAGCTAATTTTCTTAACCTCTCTGAGCCTGTTTCCTCATCTGCTAAAAGAAGAAAATACCAGCATCAACATCCTCAGCTAGCTTAAGGATTAAAGAACATCACATATGTAAAGGGCCCACTAAATATTATCTATTAACCGGCAAATGAAACAAAGAAAAAGCAGATAAAATCTTACTCTGAAGGAACCAATGAACTCATGAGAAGAAAAATTATAGAATATGAGGTTCAGGGGCTGGCGGTATAGCTCGGTGATGGAGTATTTTCACAGCATGTGCAAGACCCTGAGTTCAATCCCCAGCACCAGAAAAAAAAAAAAAAAAACCACAATGTATAATACGGGGCAAAAATAAAAATGCCAGAGGGGCTCCAATTTCTACTCAGCAATTAGAAACAACCATATTGCAGCCTTTGAAGGTAAATGGATGGCAGTGGAAGAAATCATGCTGAGCGAAGTTAGCCAAAGCCAGAAACTCAAAGGTCGAATGTTTTCCCTCATTAGTAGAGGCTAGAGCAAAACCCAGGCTTGGGTGAAAGGTTGTCAAACTCATGTATTAGACCCAGCAAAGGCGTAGAAACACATAATCTAGGGGAACAATAGATATGTGGGGGGAAACAATGAAGGGGATAGGTGGAGAGAGGAGAGAGGGATGGAGGATGGGGAGGGATCAAAAGAGACAATCAACAATGTAGCTACTTTTTACCCCCCTGAGAATCCAAATAATACTTATGCATTCATTTAATTATGGAAAATTCACAATTTAAACATTTATATCACTTGTAAGAGAGAAATATAAAAGAATTAAGAGACTGGGGTGTGGGAGGTAATTCTGATTTAAGAATAAATGCATATCATATTGTTACTTTATGTATATTTATGATTGTACAATAGCTCAACTCCTTAATAAAAATTTTTTTAAAAAAGATAAAGCTGACTTCCATAGGTCATCTGGGGAAATCAAGGAAGCCACCCCCAGAGGTTTGAACATGCAGGTACTCGTGGGAAAGGAATTTCTAGGAGGTAGAAATAGCCCAACAAATAAATGGAGGTATAAAATGGCAAAGCTCATATTCTGGGCTCCCTATCACTGGACAGTTAATCCGACAGGTATACAAGACACATTAAAGGAATAAACTGAGACAATTCTAGAGAAAAGGGTTGACTATATCTTGGGGGATGCTTTGAAATCCAGGCAGGGCTTTTGGGTTCCATTCTATATGGACCAGGCGGCTTCTGTAGATTTATGTGCATCATTCACTAGCTTCATTTTTATTTTAAACTGTGAATGGCTGTGGGCATCTATTTGTATGAGCACTCTGCTTTTCAATTTTAAGTAACCTATTCTTTCATGCTTGGGAAACTTGATCACCTCTCAATTTGCTTCAACACCTATCAACTCAATGACTAAGAACATGATCTGGTGGAGAAGAAGTCCATTTCGTCTCATGGAGAGGTCAGATGACCTGTCCGTGGTCACAGCTGTTGCTTGGATGGATTGGGATATGTATTTCATGGTTTCTGATCTCAAAAGTTTTTCTGTTTTCTGGGGCTCAGGGGATGCAAACATGCTACACAAGAAAAGCTGAAGCCACATAGCCCAAGTGCCAGAGAAGAGACCTTTTGATAAAAGGGCCCTCCAGGTTGGAGTTGCTTCTGCCATTACTGGCCACTCTCTTTTGGACCAGTTAAGTGCTATGCAAATGAAATCAGCTGTAGATATTTTCTTGCTCTCCTGGCTTGGCCTACTGGATACCTTTCTTTTGGCTGTATCCCAGGTTTCTTAAAGGGCTTCAAAAGAAATTGTTATTGACTAAACTCTGGGGTTATTTATAATGGAAATTCAGTCTCTCATTCCTCCTGTCCTCCACTGAAGAGTTGGGCTCTTAATCTGAACCTTGGGGAATTGGAGGTCCAGTTTGCTTTATTTAGCTTTTAGGACATTGGATTTTCTTTCTTTCTTTCTTTCTTTCTTTCTTTCTTTCTTTCTTTCTTTCTAAGAGCTCAAAGTTCCACTGAAGATAAAAGTATCCTATATCCTAAAGTTTTGATCACTTTAAGTAACTCATCTTCTGCTCCAAATCCTATTCTCATATTTCCCAAAATTGCATGTCCTCCTTTATTCCTTTCCTTAAGTAGTTATATAAAAGGCAGTTTGGATAAGAGCCAACTTTTGAGCACACCCCAGGGGCAATTTACTTAAGTGTAAATTATTTACACAAAATAATTTACGAATATTTATCTAACAATTTATCCAGCTTGTGAGATCTAAGAGGGATGCTCTGAAATTATGTGTTCTGTATGGCCTAATGCTGGAACATTTGTTCTTGCACACAATAAGTGGTCAGTTATTTTTGTATAATAATTCAATTAACCATGGTGCGCACCTTTATGAAGGGCAGAGTTGAATTGATTGGATTTTAAGAGCTGTGACCTCATCGGTCCATATTAGTTTGAATGGACTGATGGGGTGGTAACTGTAGAAAGATGGGGCATGGCTGAAGGAGGTGGCTCACTGGGGGCGAGCCCTGGAAGGGTGCATTTCCCTGCGACCCCTTTCCCGTCTTCCTCTCTGCTTCCTAACCCCACCAGCTGGGAGCAGCTTTCCTCTGCTGGTGCCCTCCTCCATGACGTGCTGTCTCATCTTGGGTCCAGAGCAATGCAGTCAGCCTTTTATGGACGGAAACCTCTGAAACCATGAATCTCAACCAAACCTTTCCCCCTCTTAAGCTGTTCTTCTCAGGTATTTTAGTATCACAACACAATACCAAGCTGAAAACAATTGAACATCTTGAGTGCAAGCCCCTTGAGACTTTTTGAAAGTTTTATTTTGTCAGTGATGGTATAAGGCAATATTAAATACATCATATATACTAAAAACTGGCTTTTTACTCAACAGCTATATGATTTTAGTGAAGGTACACAGACACGTCAGGCTTTGGTTTCTTCATCTATAAAATAGGGATAATAGTGTCTATTTCTCTTAGAGAATCCAATGAGATGCTGGGCAATAGAATACTCATTCCAGTCCCTCATATGCTCAAAAAATGTTTAAGTAAGTCTTTCCTAGGTTAAAGGAATGGTGTGATGACATTATAAGCTATAAACCAACTTCTTTTGGTAAGAGGTCAGATACAAAAATTCAATAAAATATTTTAATTTGTCATGCATTTATTATATATAAATGAGCCATTTAATCAAAGAATTTGAAACTGTGTACAATGAAATGATATAAACAATGTCATGACTAACATTTAGATTTAAGAAAGCGCAAGTCATTTTTTGAAACCTGGTATTTACACACGCCTTCACTGATTACCTGGTGCATGCTCAAACCTTATCTGCCCTAATCCTGAATTTTCACAACAAGTCTGTTAGGGAGGCTTTATCACTTATCTTATCTGAGGGGGAGTATAGTGCCTTGCCCTAATTCTCACCACACAGAATGTGGTTAAGGTTACAGAAATGTTCAGGAGTCTTGGATCACGGTGCCATCTCCCCCAGTACAAGAGCTAGGAGTCAATTATTCTTTGGGACTAATTTAAACCACCAGTTCCCTTTCCCAATGTCCCAATGTCATATTGCTGAAGGGACAATAAGGCAGTAACCTGTTGCAGTACTAGATCGATCTGGTTTAAGTCTTGGCTCTACTGCTTTCTAACTCCGTGACCTGGGGCAAGTAACACAGTCCTCTGAGCTTCAGATGACCAGGCTTTAAGATAAAGCAATGATGCCTCATTGATTTTTGTGAAGATTAAAAGAGACAGTACTTCCTGTGGGGGCAGGAGTGTAGATCAATGGGCAATTGGGTATGCTGGGTTATACGTAAGTATGGCTTTGGCTTTGATGACCCTGAAGCTGGACAGACTTCGCTCTCAGAAACTGTGACTCAGAAAGGTGGTGTGTATGTTGGGGAGGGTCAACGCCCAAAGGGGAAGAAAGGAAGACTTATAGAAATAATGAATGAGTCTGTGGCAGTCAGACCCATTGAACCTGGGGCCTAGCCCATGGAGTATGGACAAGGATGAAATGAGAATCAGGAGATGTGAGTTCTAGATTTGTTGTTGTTTATTTTTCTTGTTAACATGACATGATGTTGTGTCCCTCTCCTTTCTGGGGCTCAGTTTACCATCTGAAAAGACGTGATCTTAGGGACTTTGTTCTCTAGATTCATCTCAGTCTTGGTAGTGCATTGCAAGTTCCAGGGAATCAAGCTTTGCCTGGGAACATGAAATTGTGGGTGTGCCTATTGTGGTTCATAAATGCAACTTAATTTGAAATACTTTGTACTGTATATTTTGTATCTAAACAACTATTTTTCCTCAGTTATATTCATACCTTAGGAAATAAATGTCATTCACCTGATTCCATCCTAAATCCTTTGTGTCATAACAAACTGGATAAAAATGTCATCTAAATCAGGCAAGGGTTGGCTCTACCAGCAACTCTTGACCATCCTGTGATACAATAAGGAAATGTGTTGGATCATGAGATTTACAGCTGTGCTCTCACTTTCGCTGTGAAAATATCTCTGAAATAGCACAGCTCCCATCAACACAGAGAGAAACTAAAGAAAAAGCAATAGAGGAATAAAGATGAAGAGGCAGATGAAAAGGTGCAGGGAAGAGATGAAAGAAGGAAGGCATTCTTGGATGGCAATTCAAAGTGTACAAAGCCCCTAAAGAAAGTAGTACCCTATCTTGACTCTCAAAATCACCTTGTGACACAAAGGCCTGAGACCTGAAGTGACTGTCAGAGGCCATGTGAACTGACCTCATTCTAGACTCCTGCTCTTTTATTCCTACCCACTTTCTGTTGCAGTAGAGTTCAGTGTGAGGTGCTGGTGGGTCTTCCCCACTGTTCTATGGACACTTAGAGAATAAAAGCTGGGTGATATTCAGGTCTCTTCTCCCCTAGAGAACCTAAAGTTCAATATCTTGACCAAAGTAGGTCCTCAGTAGACGTATGCTTGGATTAATCAGCAAATTCTGGAGAATACCTCCTAAAATTGGATGTCATAAAACTGGATTTCTGGGGTGGAGCAGTGGCTCAGCAGGGAAGCACTTGCCTGGCATGTGCGAGGACCGGGTTTGATCCCCAGCACCACATACACAGGTAAACATCTGAAAAACTAAAACCAGATTTTAAAAAAAGATAAAATTGATTATATCTAATTAAAAAAATAGTTTCTTCCTTCCCCAGTTTTCCTTGGTGATGGGAAGACTCAGGTGAGACTCTGCTAGACAAGACCACTAATCCTTTCAGGAATCAGTCTAAGGACCTGGATAATGGCTTTTAGTCACTTACTGAGCAATTTGCATGGGGTCTTCTATATTTCAAGAAACTCTCACATTGCTTATTTTATGCCATGAGGTGGTTAAGCAGGAATTGTTTGTGACTCATATTTTGCAGAAGAGAAGACTGTGGTCTGGGGAAGTTAAGTGGCTTGCTTAAGCTTACCAGTGTGGAGTGGTTAAGCATGGATTTGAAATCTACTAAGGTCTTGGGCCCAGTTCCCAGAGCTCTTACTCTGTGTGCGTTTCTGACACCTCCTGATGCCTCAGCCAGCTAAACAGGAATGCTGCCTGCCCGAGCACAAGCTATCTGATAATTTAACACTCATAAAATTAAGATAATATGGCCTTGCAATCCAAAGAAAAATCTTCACATCAATATAGTCACTGGGATGAGATGGTTACATAACACCTGTGAAATTGTGTAAGTTCCTCAGGAGGATAACTTTCGTCACCTGGGCTCTACAACCTGGTAGATATGGCCACATGAGTGGATGACAGGCCAGGCCTTCTGGGCCCTCAGGTCTTCTGCATATTGTCAGATTGACCACTCTGCTGACCCTTCAGGAATGCCTTGAAATTTGCCATGCTTGGTGATGATCTCAGAGCGTTTATTGATATTTTTATGGTCACTATTTTTACATTGGAGAAAAGAATATTTTTTTCCTAATTTGAAATATCCCATCAGAAAGCATATGCATAGTCTGACACAGGTAAAATAATCATATTTAAAGTATTTAAAATTTTGTCAATTTTTTTAATTAGACAAAAAATAGACCTCAACAGAAATCAGCCCATGAAAAAGTATTCTGAGTATTTCTTCAATAAGTATATAACTGTCTACTTTCTGCCGCACATACTTTTAGAGATACAAGAATTGAATGAATAAAACATAAACTCTTTGAACTTATAGAAGTTGTATTTTAGTGGGAGAAACAAAAGAAAAGCACCAATGGAAAGCATGGGATGTAGTGTAAATTCTGTGCATCGGAATGCAGTAGGGGAAGGGAAATGGCTATGGGGACGGAGTTAAAATCTGAGCTGAGATGTGAAGTGGAGTATACCTGTGGCCATCTGGGGAAAGAGTGTTCCAGAGAGAGAGAACATCATTTGAAAAAGTCTTGTCATGGGCGTATGCTTGGGCATCCTGAGGCCAGCAAGGAGGCCAGAGTGGCAGGAACAGAATGTGAATCAAGGCCCCACTGTCGGATGTGGGACTGTGGCTGTGACTCTAGGTGAACTGGGGAGTCACTGAAAGGTAATGGGCAGAGATGTCACATGATCTGGCAAATTTCAAAAGAATCACCATGGCTGCTAAAGGGAGAATAGCCTTACAGGGGTAATGGGGTGCAATGGGGAGAAAATAAATGGTTTAATAGGCTCTTCAGAGCTTAAGACTAAAACAACCGTGTTTGAACTACAATTCAATACTTTCAGGTCTAAATAAAGGGAAGTATCTAGGCCAAGTTTACAGATAACTTTTAAAGCTCTGAACTATGAGAGTTCAAGAAAAATTAAATTTGATTTAAAGATCCATAACCATTTCTACCTCTCTAGAGTACTACAAATAAATATCACCTTTACAAGCATATAAGCCATGTTTTCTTCCAACTATGGAAAGTAAAGAAACATTTTATATCACTACTATTAGTTATTATGGATTTGAATCAGTAAAGGTGTACGAGCTGAATAATTTATCCAATTCTTAAGTGTTAAAAGAAGAAAGAGGAAAAAAAACCTCCTCAGGACTCTATAGAAACTACTGGTATAGTAAGTTATAGTGAGAAAAGTTGAAATTCTCTCAGAAAAATAAATAATATCATCTTAACATTAGAAAGAGGCATAGGTTGCTAGGCTTGGAAGAAATCAAACTTTATAGATGGTGAAACTGAGGCCCAGAAGGGAGGTAACTGTTCAAGTTTCATGAAAATTACTGAGTTTGGACCAGGACTTGATTCTCAGTTCAGCATTTTGCTTCTTTTGTCAAAAGTTTTTCTCACAAATAAACTTTGTTTCTAAAGCAGTACAGAGTTTCAAGTTTTCCATTTAGTGCTGCTGACACTAAGAACCCCAGTCTTCTCTGTCTCAGCAACTAACAAGAATGGGCCCCCTTCCTGCCAGCCTGGGTTCCCCATCTTGCTTCCTCCCTTTTCCTCCCTGTCCCCACTCCAGCCTTAGGCAGCCTGTTGGAACTGCAATTCTGCTCTGACCGCTCTTCCCATGGGACTTTGTCTAGGGCTTTTAGCCACTTGCTCTCCAGAGATGGAGAAGCTACGTAGATAGTGTCCAGATGTTCTGATGGATCAGGAGAACTCCCAGACTTTAACGCCTTTGTTTCTTCCTAAAAAGGATTTGTATTTTCAAGTCTTAGAATTTCAAAAGGTGTCTCTGTTCCCACTACTTTATATTTTCTCATGCATTTAGTTTCTGAGGCAGGAGCACAGTATGAATTTGAATGTCAAAAGATGCATAGGATTTGCTTATATTATAACCTGACTCTAAGGGAAAAGATTAAAAGCAAGGATCAGCTCACTTGGAAAGGCACAGAAGAGCTAGAGCCAACATTAGCACCCAGTGAGTGGCCTTGTCACCATCATCAAGGCCACTTTCCTTCAGGCCTCCACTTCTCTCCTGCGAAATGAAGAGACGAAGACATTGGGCTCTCTTGCCGGGATCTGATGGCAAGTCTCAAAGGTTCATTCGTAACCTTCCCAGATGGTTCTTCACAATGTCAGGCACCTATATGCAGGCCTGTCCCCCTGCCCTCTACAATCCCATCTTTCTCCATAGTCTCAAATTCTGTGATTCCAACCACGCAATTGGACAGGAAGAATGGCTTCTAATGTTCCATAAAACAGGACGTGAACTATGGTTGACAACACTTGTGAATTTCAAAATAGCTAAAAGAGAGGATTTTTTAAAAAATGTTCCTATCATTTAAAAAATGATTAACGTTTCAGGTGATAGATATGCCCATTACCCTGATCTCATCATTACATGTTGTATACACATATTGGAATGTCACATTGTACCCCATACATATATGTACAATTATAGTCAAGTTAAAAAAAATTTTTAAATAAAAAATTCTTCTATTCTTGTACAAACCAATGCATACTTACTGAGAATGTTTCCCCTGCTCACTCATGGCTCTGCTGGGCACTGGGCTCTGTGGAGGAAACAAGAAAGAAATATAAGACATCATTTCTTAACATAAGGAAAACTAATTGGGGGAGAGGCTGGTTTGCATTAGCACAAAGATTGCAGTATAGATATATTTTTAAAGGAATGCAATTTTAGTGTCTATGAGCTTTTAGGAATTCAAAATAAACTCAGAAAACACTGCTTAGGGAAGCATTGGGAGGAATGCGTTAATTAATCCACTAAAATGCTTTGAAATGAACAAATCAAGGGCCTCTTTGTAAATGGGGGGATCAGTGACTGGGAAAAGAATTGATTCTCTTAAATATTTGAAACATTTTTGTCATAGTTTCACAATATTAATTTGTCCTAATATAGAAGAGGGAAAACAACCTAGAGACTTTCTGAAGGATCACATTTTCAGAATGATTGGAATCTAAAATCTGAATGAAAAGCAGAATTCCCTCTGCCTGAAGTGTACTCACTGTTACTCATTTCATGTCAGAATTATAGCCGTCTTTGAAGGATGAGTTCAAATATGACCTCGTTTGTAAAAACGATTCCCTCCTTTAGGTTTGCGTGACTGTCTGCCTCAGAGCCCTCAGCGCCTCCTTCCCTGCATCATAGAAGTTTGTGTATTTACCATCTTTTTCCCTGGACTGGGCTCACTGAGGTCAAGATCATGTCTAATTCACTTGCTCGCTGTGCCTGCTAAGTATCCGAATCTTGCATGATGCTAAACCAGTGGTCTGGCTGCTCTTGTACAACGAAGACTGCATCAGTTAGGATACAGGTTCAATTGTTCTGCTAGAGACCCTAAAGTACAATGCCCAAGTTAGAGATTTCTTTCTTGCTTACATTTTAAAAACTACTATCCAGAGGCTAGGGTTATAGCCCTAGAGTGGGCTAATGTCAATCTCCTCCTCTAGACTGTTAGAGCAGCAGCTGTGTTGTCTTACTCACCAATGTGTCTGTCACATCTGTCACACAACTGGATGGAGGATGGAGGCTGTGAGCTCTCAAGCGAGAAAGTCCTTTTAAACTGCTCCCAATAATTATTATTTAAAAATAAGATGCAGATATAAAACAGAACAGAAAGCAGGTGAAGGAAGTGGCAGTAAATACTACCAGTCATTTAGGGGGAACTGAATTTGATTCTAAGCTTCTTGGAAACCAAGCAGAAAAAGAGAACAGTTTGGTTACTGAAATTCTTTTTCTATAGAGACAAAACTCATGAAGTCCTTTGCAGAAGCCGACTTTTCTTGGGGATTTATTAAAATTAGAATAGTATTTGCTTCCAGTTAATGCTTAAGCATAATCACATCTCTCCTAACTTGAGAGAGGGAAAGAGAAAGGAAAGAAAAATTGAAACCTCCTCTACCTGCTTCTGGCAACTGTCCTACCTCCCCTATTTCCTTCATAGACCATCTATATCTCTCTCCACTTCCTCTCCTCCCATGCATGCTTTGGTTCTCTGCTTCTCATTTTGCGTCTCACTATTTGACCAGAGATGCTGTCCTGAAACGCAACAGTAAATTTGTCCTGGCTCTATATCTGCTTCCATCTCCATTGCACTAGACATTTCTTTATCAATCGAAGCATTTGACCTTGACTAGATCATGTCCCCTGATTCTGTTGCACCCAAGTCTACTGGTTTTCTTCCTATGTTACTGGATTTTCTTTCCCAGTCTCTTATTTAGGGCTGCTTGAGCTCTGATCTTATGTCAAATGTTGGCATTCCTCCGTTTTTTAAATTTTCTTCTTCGACCCTTTCTTTTTCTAACTCTCCAGAAATGTTTCTCTCTAGGAAATTTTATCTGTTCCTAAAGCTTTAATTTGTTCTCTGGATTCCAATAACTCTCTGTTTTAGATCTTTAGTCTATATTACTTACCTGAGTTTTAAATCTAATAAACTCCTCCAAAACTAACACACTAACCTGAATTCTATACACCCCATGTATTTTTCCCTGTTCTTACCTTTATATTCTTCCTGTGTTCTTCATATCAGTGAAGGGCCTTACCACCCAGTTTCTCAAGGCTAGAACCTTGTCATCTTTAATCCCCCTTGCTCTGACTTCTCATCCCCCAACATTTGATCACCAAGTCCTATTGGCTCTACTACCTAAATGTCTCAAAAATCAGACCACTGCTCCCTATTCCCAATTTCACTACCTAAATATGTGCCCCTGGATTCCTGCCAAAGTTTGTAACCAGGTTCCCTGCCCTAGTCTCATCCTCTTTCAAACTGATTTTTCCACAAAGCAGCCCAAGTGGTCATTCTATCTGTCCATCTCTGTCTTTTTCTCTTCCTGTGGTACTGAAAATCGAATCCAGGGCCTTATACATGCTAGGCAAGCACTTTACCATTGAGCTATATCCCTAGCACTTTTGAGGTTTAATTTTCAGACATGGTCCTACCAAGTTGCCTAGATTAGCCTTGAACTTGCCATCCTCCCGCCTCAGCCTTCCCAGGGTCTAAATTTACATGTATGAGCCATCTATGAAGCAACACTCTGAACTTACAGTTGTCTCACTTAAAACTTAACATTGGCTTTCCATGGCCTTCCGAATAATGTCCTGACTCCATATTGTCTCATAGTGGCCCTGTCTGACCTAACTCCTACTTATCGTCCAGCCTTATCTCCTTCCACCGCTCAACCCTGCTCCCGAATGCCACACACCCTCCCACTGAGCTGCTTCTGCTCTCCGTGGCACCTGGCTCTGTCTTGCCACAGGGTCATTGCAAGTGCTGTCCTCATCCATCCACACTTCTGGATTACTCTAAACACCTTTCACTCTCACTTGAGAAATACTATCCTTATTCATTTCACAAACATGTACTGAGCACCTACTCCTCACAGGCATTTATAACACAACAGCCAGCAAGAAATACACGGTCTGCTGTCATGGTCCTTGCCTTTCCAAGGGTGTCTTCTCGTCTCATGGAACTCTGTTCATATCCCACATGGCGCTGCTTCCAGTATTTTTCTTATGACTTTTAAATCAGGGTCTAAAATGAGGTCAGTAGACTTCTTCCATAAAGAGACAGATGACAAAGAGTAAATATTTCGGCTCTGCAAGACATAGTTTACGTCAGAACTACTCAACTCTGTAGCTGTAGCAGGAAAGCAGACATAAATGATATCTAAATGAACTGGCATGGCTGTGTGCCAATAAAACTTTATTTACAATAACAGATGGTGAACCAGATATGGCCACTGGCCAGTTTGCTGACCCCTGGTCTAAACTGCTACCTAGGATATTCTTTACCATTGCATCCACAGTGCAAGCTTTGTGTTTAACGTTGAGGTTCATCAATAAAGATTTACTTGGTAAATAAGTGAATGACAAAGTAACAGTAGGATGGACCTATTCACTTTTCCCGCTCTGTAGTCACAGTCCCCTAGTCACAATGTGCTACACATTCATTCTGTGTGGTCAGTGGCTGCTCCTCCCATCTGGTAGGATAGTTTTCATCCCTTGTGTTCAAACACAAGCAAAAATGATATCAGAAACCTGGGTTCCTCTGGTGGTAGTGGTTGAGTTTTAAATCCTTTCTCACTGCTTCCAACCATCCCCTACAGCAGAGTTTGTTCTCTTCCTAAATATGATCATTAAGCTTTGTATTATCTGGATAGGCTTCATGTACTTATTATAGACTTTAGTTATTTTATTTGTGTGTAGATAGGCAAACCACAGAGATATTGCAAGCTTGGTTGCAGACCACCATGATAAAATAAATACTGTAATAAAGTGAGTCACATGAACTTTTTTGGTTTCCCAGAGAATATAAAATTATGTTTACACTGCACTGTAGTCTATTAAGTGTGCAACAGCAATATGTCTAAAAATGTGAATACCTTAGTTAAAAATATTTTACTGCTAAAAAATGCTAATGATCATTTGCACTCTCAGCAAATCATAATTGGCTGACGGAAGGTCTTGCCTTCACACTGGTGGCTGCTCACTGATCAGGGTGGTGGTTGCTGAAGATTGTGATAACTGTGGCAATTGCTTAAAATAGGGCACCATAAGTTTATTGGATCAAGTGACTCTTTCACAAACGATTTCTCTGCAGCATTCGATGTTTGATAACATTTTACCCACAGTAAAACTTGTTTCCAAATGAGTCAATCCTATCTCAGTGGCTTGGGAGGCTGAGAAAGGAGGATTGCAAATTTAAAGCCAGCCTCAGCAACTTAGGGAGTCCCTCAGCACCTTCCCAAGACCCTGTCTCAAAATTAAACATATTTTAAAAAAGGGCTGAGGGTGTGACTCAGCGGTCAAGTGCCTCTGGGTTCAATCCCTGGTACCAAAACATCAGTCTACCTATTAAAAGCTTATTATTATTGTTGTTGCTGTTGTTGCTATGAGATCACACCTCAGGCTCCACTTCCAATTCTCATTCTCTTGCCATTTCTACCGCACCTGCAGTTACTTTCTTCAGTGAAGTCTTGATCTCCCCAAATCCATCCACACAAATAGGAATTGACTTCTTCCAAACTCCAATTAATGCTTATTTTGATACCTTCTCCCAAGAATTACAAATGCTCTTAATGGAATCTAGAATGGTGAATCCTTTCTAGAAGATTTTCAATCTATTCACCCAGGTGCACCAGAGGAATCATTGCCTATGATAGCTATACAGTCTTATGAAAAGTATTTCTTAAGTAATAAGACTCAAAAGTCTAAACTATTCCTTGGGTTACAGAATGGATGTTGTGTTACCAGACATGAAAACAAATTAACCTCCCTTTACATCACCATCAGAGCTCTTGGGCAACCAGGTGAATTATCAATGAGCAGTAATATTTTGAAAGGAATTCTTTCTTTTCCCCTGAGCAGTAGCTCTCAACAGTGGGTTTTAAATAGTCAAATAGTCAGTAAATCATATTGTAAACAACCGTACTGTCAGCCGGTTGTGGACCACAGGCAGAGTGGTTTTACTGTAATCCTTGGGGGCTCTAGGATTTTTGAAATGGTGAATGAGCATTGACTTCAGTTTCAAGTCACCAGCTGCACCAGCCGCTAACAAAAAGAGTCAACCTGTCCTTTGAAGTCAAAGCCAGGAATTGACTTCTCTTCTCTAGCTGTGGAGGTCCACCGTGGGCTGGACTTCAGCAGCCCCCTCTCTCTGTTTCCCAGCTCACCTCCTGGGTAACTTGCTGTGCTTCCCTAGTGTCTCTAGCTGCTTGTCCTTCACTTTTAGGTTATGGAGACTGGCTGCTTTCCTTAAAGCTCATAAGCCAACCTCTGCTGGCTTCAGACTTTTCTTCCGCAGACTCATACGTTTCCCAACCTTCCTAGAATTGAAGGCCATGAGAGCTTTGCTCTGGATTAGACTTTGCGGAATGTAGTGATTGTTGATATTCCATCCAAACCACTAAAACTTTCTTCAAATCAGCAATAAGACTGTTTCACTTTATGGTCATTCATGTGTTCACTGGAGTGGCGCTTTTCATTTCCTTTAAAAACTTTTTATTTGCTTTTACAACTTGGCTAACAGTTTGGCACAAGCCTAGCTTTCAATCCATCTCAGCTTTCCTCAGGCCTTCCTCCTAAGTGTAATCATTTCTAATTTTTTATTTAAAGTGAGAGATACGCAACTCTTCCCTTTCACTTCAACACTTAGGGGCCATTATAAGGTTACTAACTGACCCTGATTTAAGCATAGTTGTGTTTTAGGGGAACAGGGAGGCCTCAGAGAGGGAGTGAGATGGGATGCAGCCAGTTGGTGGAACGGTTAGAACACACACTTTTATCAATTAAGTTTGCACTTTTATGGGTGCAGTTTATGGCACTGCAAACATTTACAATAGTAACATCAAAGATCACTGGTCACAGGTCACCACGACGCATATAAAAATAATGAGAAAGTTTGAAATATCGAGAAGCTCACCAGAATGTGACAGAGACACAAAGTGAGCAGGTACCATTGGATACACGGTGCTGACAGACATGTTCAGTGCAGAAAGCCACGAACCTTTAATTTGTAAACAAAACAGTACATCTGAGAAGCACAATAAAAGGAAGTGTAATAAAACTAAGTTTGCATGTAGAAGTTCCTTTGTTCCATAAATACTTATTCAAACTTATCTTAAAATCTTTCTGAAGCAGGTGAGATAGTAGAGAAAACCCTCAATTTTTTCAATGTAGACAGCACTTGTCATGCGCAGGACACTAGAAGAGGTGCAGTAAGGACAAGCATAACTCAGATAAGGTATTGTCACCAAGGGGCTTATGTTGTAGAAAAGAGATGATGTGAATACGTGATTGTAATACATTGCCAAAAGTTTTAATTTCTTTAGGGAAGGAATCAGTGAAATGCTCTGGAACTTTTATAGGAAGTGAAAATGATCTGCCTTAGAGATCAAAGAAGGCTCTGAGGGAAAAGAATATAACCTAGAAACGGAAAGGTAGGTATCTGGAATATGGGTCCGACACCAAATGGCCTTGGTGATGGAGAAATGTAAAGGCACACCCACAAGTTACTAGAAAGCAAGTTTTAATGAAGCTACAACCAGGGACTGGCTGATAAAAGTGAAGCCAAATCCCTTCAAGAAGGTGCCAAGTCCATTCTGGTCTGGAATGCATTGATAATTGGGACATTATGCTCAGAGACTACAAATTGACATTCTGTCGTCATCCCCCTTGGAATAGAAACTCCAATCCTTCAAAGTAATTAGCACCAATTTGGAGCATGTGTGCAAAAAATAAATCACCAGTGTCCAAAAACAGATGCATTAAGTCCAATGGTTACAAAGAAAAAGTTCTTTTTTAGCCCCACCTACGTAAACAAAATCAGAAGTAATTAGCATTTAAAAATAGAAGAGAGATAAGGAGAGTTCGCAGTCCTACTGGAAAATTATTATTTATGTAAAAGTTCACAATGATGAGTGTCTACTCACTCCTACTCGCCTTCATCATGTTATTGCAATGACTAAAGCATCGGTTTTCTTTCCTGAAGGTTAAGAGTGAGAACTGCAATCTTGTGCAGGCAAAGTGACCTGGTTGACATTGAAAGGTGTGTGTCCTGTGCCAAACAAGCCCCATCTCCTCTTCCCTCCTTCATCACTGTGTTTCATTCCTCCTTCTTCACGGATCAGAAGACAATTTACTGCATCTCAAGTTCAACAGAATCTGCCCCTAGAGTAGTGTTGGCTTTTGATAACGAGACACCTACTGTTGGAGAGTCTCAGCAGCACACACTGAAGAAGGGTGGTTGTTGCCATGGATGAAATGTGGCTTGCCCCTAGAGGGTTGCTTGCCCTGGATGTGTGGCGTTCAGTGTGGCAGTGCTGAAGTGGTGGGATCGTAGTGGGAGATTCTCAGTTCACTGGGGGCATTGCCCTTGGAGGGGGTGAGGTAGCTCTCTTGGGATCCTGACTTAGTTCTTGTGAGAACGAGTTACTATAAAAGCCTGAGCTTGATCCCCAAATTGTTCTGGCTTCCTGTCTGACCATGTGATCTCTCTCTCACAGGAGCTCCCACCACGGTGATGCCATCTGCTACAAGGTCTTCACCGGAGATGAGCTTATGCTGGTGCTATGCCCTCAAGTCTCCAGAACTATGAGTTAAATAAACTTCTTTTGTTTATAATGTAACCTGGACTGAGGAATTTTATTATAGTAACAAAATGCATACAAATATAGCAGTTCTCATGTGCTTCCAGTACACACTTTGACAACTTTCAAGAACACGTTACATCTTGATCAAGGATTGAGTCTCTCTGTGGGCATTAGGGAGGCAAAATGCTGTGGAAATGCATGTGAAGATGTGGGAATGCATGATGATGGCTCTGCAGGACTCTGGGTGCCAGCTGTGTCACTAACTTGCTACGTGAACTTGGTTAAACCACTTGATTTTTCTGGGCCTCAGTTTTCCCATCCTTCAAATTAGGGATTGAATTGGGTTATATTATTCTTCTAGGATCCCACATAGTTGTTTTTGTTTTATAACCATTTTAAAGACATAACTCAAATCTTCTATTTGTCTGTTTCCATCCATTGACTTGGAAAGATATGGTGAGGGAACGTTGGGGAAGGGGCATGGTGTAGAACTCAAACATTTTTCTATTCCTCATTTATAAAATATGTGAAAAATATACTCCATATTTCCTTTCCTCGAATTTCATGACTTTAGAAACACAGGATTGACATGGAGAACCCAGGAGGTCCTGATGGCAGGGGCATGACAGAACCCATCAGATCAGTCATTCTGAGAAACCAACACAGTTAGAGCTGATGCCATCTTGGAATATAACTGAGGGCTAGAGTGGCGTGTTCAAGGCAGAACTATGACTCAAACCTCTTGATTCTAAATCCTCTTTGCACCATGTCATTCTTCTTCTGCCTTTAGAATGTCTAATCTTGAATTGGGGCTTAGGGATTGATTAAAATACGTCCACTTTCAGGGAATAAGACCAATGGAATAGAATAGAAGACCCCGAAACAAATCCTCAAATCTTTAAACATCTGATTTTTGACAAAGGGGGACAAAATATTACATGGAGAAGTGACAGCCTCATCAACAAATGGTGCTGGACAAACTGGTCTTCCACCTGCAGAAAGTTGAAATTAGACCCATATCTTTCTCCTTGCACAAGAATCAAATCAAAATGGATCAAGGAGGTTGGTATCAAACCAGCTACGTTGCAATTGATAGAAGAAAAAATTGGTCCAACACTTCAACATTTAGGAGTAGGCAAAGACTTTCTCAACAGGTCTCCGAAAGTGAAGGAAGTAAAGTAAAAAATCAGTGAATGGGATGTCATAAAGCTAAAAAGCTTTTGTACTGCCAAGGAAACAATCAAAAGAGTCAAGAGGTTTCC
>PVKS010012191.1:0-54486 GCA_004027875.1 Aplodontia rufa | reverse complement strand
GTTTTTAACATATATAACAGGCTATCCATCTGTATATGTGATGAACTATTACAAAGCAATTATAAACATTAACCCTATTTTTTTAAATGAACAAAGTACCTGAAAAATCTGCTTACACATAAAAATAACCAATAAACACAAAAAGCTATTTAGTTTTTCTAATAATCCAAACTGAAGAGTAAGAAACATAGGCATGAAGCAGTTAAAATGTAGTTAGAATATTGTCAGTATTCTATATTGACAAGTGGTAAGAATTGCACCTGTTAATGTTTTTGGTAAATGTAACTTGGTACAATCCTTTTGGAAGCAGCCATGTTAACCTGCATTTGTTTTGACTAAGCAATTCTGATTCTTGGAATTTATCCTAAGGAATTATTAGACAAGTGCACAGAAATACGCAAGGTTGAATGTTATAGATGCACTGATTACAGCAATGAGAAACATAAACAACTTTCCAAAATTTCCAAACTTAGAGATGACTTTATTTGTTAAAAACAACAGTGTCTCACCATGAGAAGATGGCCATGAAATTATCATAAAAAGTAAAAGGCAGATTTTCTATGATTCCTTTTTTCTTTTATTTTTTGGTACCAGGAATTGAACCCAGAGGCACTTAACCATTAAGCCACATCCCCAGCCCTTTTTATTTTTTATTCTGAGACAGGGTCTCAATAAGGTGCTTAGGGCCTTACTAAGTTGCTGAGGTTGGCCTCAAACGTGTGATTCTCATGCCTCGACCTCCCAAATCTCTGGGATTACAGACATGCACCACCACACCCAGCTCTTAATTTTCTTTTACAGAAAAAAAAAAGATTGTGTATGTGTGTATATCTGTGTGTGAGCATAAGAAAAAATGTATGGAAATATTTATATCAAAATGTTAAATGATCATATCTATATAATGGAATTGCAAGGTTTAACTTCCTAATGCTTCTTCTACATTGTCAGATTGTTTTTTCAATAAGTACAAAATTTTTTAAATCCACTAAAAAAAATAAATATTTGTTTAAATATATACAAAATATTTGTGTAAATATATATATATGCATATATATGTATAAAATGAGACAGCTTAGCAATGTGAGCCAACTCTAAGCATGAACTTTTAAAGGCTTTATGTGCACCATGTACACATAGCCTGAAGGTAATTTTTGTGATTTTGTTCATGAAGCAAACAAAATTCCATGGTATGCAATTTTTGACACGTGGCATCATGTCATGACTCAACAAGCATTTTTAGTTTCAGAATTTTGGATTAGGGATGCTCAACCAGTATTATCTGATTAGAAGTTCCAATTAAATCAGTGAAAAACATTAGACTGATGATAGGATTCAATAAAATGAAACATTGACAATGACACAGGAAATCCTTTCTTATTTATTTATTTTTGGTACCAGGGATTGAACCCAGGGGTGCTTAACCACTGAGCCATATCTCCAGCCTTTTATTTTTTATTTTGAGACAGGGTCTTGCTAAGTTGCTTAGGGCTTTGCTAAGATGCTTACACTGGCTTTGAACTTGAAATCCTCCTGCCTCAGCTCCTCCTCAGCCCCTCAGCTATGGGATTGTAGGTGTGAGCCACCATGCCTGGTGCTGAAATGCTTTCTTATTACCAATCAGCAATTAATTTAAAAAGACTATGAAAAAAGGTGCTATTCACAAGAGTTATAAAAGTTTTAGTTTAACTTGCGTAAATAATTTTGGCCTATAAAGATCTTAATTAAGATTACAATGATTAATTGCATTAATTAGTGGAGAATTTTCATGTTTATAACATGTAGTCTTCCCATAAAGGGAAGTTACTCTATTTATTTGTATCTTCTTTAGTATTTTTATTTTTAAATAGCAGCTAGGACCCCAAATAATGTCACTATATGTAATGTGGGACATCCCTCTAGATTTGGTATTAACATCTATAAGTGATACCAAAAAATATATCCCGTTCATCTCATACACTTGCTGAAAGAATAAATATAATAGTAGATAAAGTAGCTTAAAAAGTTAAAAGTCCTAGCTGAGCATGGTGGCACATGCCTGTAATTCCAGCAACTCTGGAGGCTGAGGCTAGAGGATTACAAGTTCAAAGCCCCAGCCTCTGCAAGTTAAGAAATTTAAGGAGAACCTTTCTCAAAATAAAAAATATAAAGGACTAGGGATGTCGCTCAGTGATTAAGCTTCCCTGAGTTCAATCTCCAATACAAAAACAAAAAAAACAAAAAGGAAGTTCCAAACGAAAATATGTATCTTAAGGGTTCTACCTAATTTTAGGTTAAAAGGAGAATGAGAGCTGTGAAATCAGCATGCTTAGTGGAGTGTGGAAAGTAGACAAGAAAGGGGAAACAAGGTGCAAAGTGTGAAAGCACAGTGCAAGATGAGCCATCCGGAGTCATTTTGTATTTTCTAGTCTTAGGGAATTAGAGAATTTTGTAGGGCGTGCATATTATACACGTTTCTCTGTTTAAAATATGCGACAAGTTGGGATTTGCTTGGAAAGTACATTTAAAGCCCAGGAATGAATCAGTGCTGACCAACAAATAATGTCTAGGGAACAGCAACACTCAGAGTAGGCAGCTTTAAAGCACTAAGTAGAAGTGAACCGAAGGCCCAAGAGAAAGTAATTACTACTTCATGGTAAAAGCCGTAGCTGCACCTTGGTATTGGATATAGAAGCCGGAAACTACCGCAGACAGCTGGTTCTGGGAAAGAACACTGGCAATTTTTTTTGTTTGTTTCAGCACAATAACCTTATTGTCACAGAGGAACGAATGTCCCTCCCATTCTCCCATGCCCTCTCTTTCACTTCTCTTCTAGTTGCTTGCTACTTATTTAACCCTATTTTAAGTATATTTGTTTTAGTCTTTAAGTTTGCTCTTAATGCTTGTTTTGATGTCATCATTTGAATAAATATATGTTTATTCATGAATACTCATCTGAGAGTGTGTGCCCCTCATCATGAAATAGACCAAGTAAGGGCCTGTGTTCAGGTCTTCTTCCTAGGAAAGGCCCTGGTGACAGAGGGACAAAATTATTATAAAGCCAAGTTTATGTCTGACTGATGCCACAATGATATTCTCTGAAACTTCCATGAGTACTGTGAGGAGAAAATAGGATCTGCTCTGAATTTTATTATGAAAAATATTTTTTAATCAGCCTTGTGTCACTATAACCAAAAGACCTGGCAAGAACAAGATAGAAGAAAAGTTTATTTTGACTCATGGTTTTAGAGGCTCGGTCCGTGGTCATCTGACTCCATTTTTATGGGCCCCAGAACATCATGGCAGAAGAGTGCAGCAGAGGAAAACAGCTGAGGACATGACAGCCAGGAAGCAGACAAAGAGAACTCTACTCATCACAGACAAAATATAAACCACAAGCATGCCGCCAATGACTTCATAAGAACTCTGTCCCTCTGCCATCAGTCATACCCCACCTGCCTGCATGTACCAAGCAGTCAATCCATACCTTGGATTAATCCACTAATTAGATTGTACCTCTCAGAATCTAATCATTTCACCTCTGTGTCATATCACACATGAGCTTTTGGGGGATGCCTCATGTCTAAACCATAACAAACCTAGTCATCAAAGATAAATAGTGTTGGAGACATGAGTTCTTAGACTGAAATAGAAGATCATTGGGTTACCTGGGGAGATTTTTAACCATGTAGGTCCCCACACCATTGAGAATGGAGTAGGGTCTAGGAGTTTAAACTGTTGAAAAGTTCCACTTTTGATCAACTGGATTTCAAAATCTCCAGGAATAATAAGGAAAGGGCCTTTGTTAAATTGTTAAGATTTCTGTGGGCTTCTGTTTGTTCATTCGAAGATGAGGTGAGAGGATCTTTAATTTCCCCTCTGAATCCTTTCCCCTATGATACTTTAGAAAATCCTTTGCATAAATTTACGATTGAGCTGAGTTCAAATCTTTTAAAAGAGGTTTTCATTACAAAGACAATTTACTATAGAACCTTCTCAAGTAGGACTTTTTTTTTTAAGAAAAGGAGAGAGAGAGAGAAAGAAAGAATCAATTTTTATTTATTTTCCTCATTTTTTTTTGTTTCTGTTTTTGTTTTGTTTCTCTGACACTCAGTTGCATATGTGGTGCTGGGATTCAAACCCAGGTACTCACACATGCCAGGCAAGTGCTCCACCACGGAGCCATTGCTCTAGGTCTCATGTAGGACATCTTGAAGGAAGAGTAAATGTGATGTGTTAGTTAAATTTTCACTAAAACCATACATTTGACATTCAACAAGAATTCGCCTAGAAGCTGTTTTATGAGTAGCACTGTTGTGTACACTAAGAATGTGGAAGAAAATGTCATACACACAGTCTTTGGCCTTGTGGAACTTATCTCTAAAAGAAGAATGCAAATAAACTGGTAGACAAAGAAAAACATTTATGCATTAGGATAAGTGCCTTGCAGAACATGCAGAGAGCAACATGGAGGATGGGTCAGAGTTCTACTTTGCATAAGCTCTTCAGGGAGGCCTCTTCCAAATGAGAGGGAGAAGTATTTCCTAGTCAGAGGGACAAGAAGTTGTAAAGGTCCTGAGGGGACAGAGAACTTGGAATATTTGAAGACTGAAAAAAGGAACTCTAAAGAGAGGAGAGAGTGGTGACTTGGATAGGGCCAACATCAGTTAGAGAAGCAAATCAAATCTGAGAGTTGCTGTAGACAAAGAGAATAGATAGAGCTTACTTAAAGGAAAACAACATGCTTCTTTGGGGCAACTGAGTAATACAAAAGAATCTGGGCACTGGAGCTAAACTCACCATGTGACTTTTGTCAAATTGTGTATACTTCCTTTGATTCATTTCTATACTGTAAAGTGGAGTCAATAGTATTCCTCATGGGTTGATGTAGACGATTAAAATTAGATTGTAGATGTAAAATATTTAGTATAGTACTTGGACTATAATGTACTCTTGATAGATGTCAGCCATTATTATAAGATTATTGTTAGGTCACATGGTTTTATAGGAGAAGATCTGAGTCTACCAGTGTCCTGAGTAAAGTAAACCTCCATACTAAGTCTGTAGACTAACACTTCTCTTGGAAAAAGACTCCTATGTCAATATGGGAAATTTATTTTAAAATAGTTTGTGGTAGACAATATATATTATTACATAATATATAGTCAGTTGAAGAGTTACTATATATCTATATATCTATAGGTATTCAATTAGCATGTGATCAAGAATGCACTATCAATAGTCAGCCAACTTGTGTCAAATACCATAAGCCATACTGGTTAATAACCAATACTTATTCATTTAAAATACGGAATGTTAAAAATGATTTATTGACAAACCAACATTAGATTTTACCTATATCTCTCATTGGTGAAATTAATTTTCTTCAATCTTACAATATCTGGACATAAGAATCCACTGAAGCCTGTGTCCTGAACCCAGAAGTAATGACTCCTAATAGAACTCTGTCCATCCAGTGGTTTGGGGATATCTATCTGCCTCATGGCCACTGGAAGGCACTGACTTGGAATCTGTCTCAAATCTGTCTCAAATACACCCCTCAAATATCTCCAGTATACCTGGAGCATTTTAAAATACAGAGAAATAGATTAAAGAATTGATTAACAATGGTTTTTACTAATGTTTATTTGCTTTAAAGTGTTTCTATGTGAGAAAAATTTTATTAAGATTAATTTTCATAATAAACCAGGTAGCAAGATTGTGGAGAGGTACCTCATTTCTATGGCCTCAGATTTTAAAATACTAAATTTAATTTAGATAATTTAAGTAAAGTCTACATTTTAATTTTAATTTAAAAACCACACTTTTTATACCAAGAATGTAGGAGAGCTGAATTTTTTCCTCTACATTTTTTATTGTTGCATTATAGTTGTACATAATGGTGAGATTTGTTATTTATTAGTAACTGCATACAATATAGCAATATAATTTGGCCAATATTCCTCCCCAGCATTTCTGTCTGCTTCCCTCCCCTAATTTCTTGCCCCCTTCATCTATTCTACTGATCTCCCTTTGCTTTTCATGAGATTACCCCTACCTTTATTTGCCTTTTTTCTTTCTAGTGTCCAAATAAGGAAGAAAACATATGACCTTTGATCTTCTCACTTTGGTTTATTTCACTTAACATATGGTCTCAAAGCTTCATCCGTTTCCTGAAAATTATATAATTTAGTTTTTCTTCATAACTGAATAAAATTCCATTGTGTATATATACAACATTTTCTTTATCCATTCAACTGTTGATGTGCACCTAGGCTGGTTCCATAGATTGACTACTGGGCATTGTGTTGCTATGAACATGGGCATGCGTGTATCATGTACAATTAAAGTTGTCAGTATGATCAGATAAATACCAAGGATAAATACCAAGAAGTAGTAGAAATGGGTCATATAGTTGTTCCATGCCTGATTTTTTGAGGAATCTCCATACTGATTTCCAGAGTGAATGTACTAATTTACGATCCCACCAGTGATGTGAAGGTGATCCTTTCCCCCAACATTCTCTCCAACATTTATTATTGTTTGTATATTTCATGACTATCACTCTCTTTGAGATAAAATCCCAGTGTAATTTTGATTTGCTTTTCCTAATTGCTAATGATGCTGAACATTTTTTTCATAATTTGTTGGTCATTTGTATTTTGTCTTTTGAGAAATGTCTGTGTAATTCATCTGCCTATTTATTAACTGGGTTATTGTGTTTTTGGTGTTAAGCTTTTTTTAGTTCTTTATATATTCCAGCTATTAATCCTTAGTGAGAAGAGTAGGTATCAAAGATTTTTCTCCCATTTTGCAGTTTCTCTCTTCACATTCTTAATTGTTTCATTTGCTGTGCAGAAGTTTTTTGGTTTGCCATCATCTCATGTATTAACTCTTGGCATTATTTCCTGAGCTTTAGAAGACCCTGTGCCCATGTGCTGCAGTGTTGACTCTACATTTTCTTATAGGAGTTGCGTTGTTTCTGGTCTAATTCCTGGGTCTTTGATCTATTTTGAGTTCACTTTTGTGCAGGGTGAGAGAAAAGGGTCTAGTCTCATTCTTTCTACATAAGAATGACCAGTTTTCCCAGCACTATTTGTTTGAAAAGGCTATCTTGTCTCCAATGTATGTTTTGACGCCTCTGCCAAAGATCAGATGACTGTAGATGAGTGGGTTTGAAGAGAGATGAATTTCTTGAGACATCTCACATCACTCCATAACTTCATTGAGTAAGTTCTCCACTGCTCACTGTAGAGTTCCAACAGCTAGTCCCCAGACACAGAATCCTTGTTACCATTATAGCTTCCCTGCTATCTGTGGTCCAGGAGTGTCCATGGGAAAAAAGCAGAAGCTGTGTTATATAATATCATTGTCAACAAAGACAGCTTCAGAATCCCTGCTTCCTCCCCTGAAGGAGGCCATATCTACCAAGCTGCTCTCTGACAAAGTCCAGACTTGGGGAAGGGCTCAGCAAAGCCAGCCTTCCAGGATATTGCCAAAACCATTCCTTCTGGAAATTGGCTATTTACTCAAATTGGAAATAACTGTTATGGATTGAGGAGAGGAGTACTTGTATAACACATGTGGAAGTCATGAAGGATGAATCTATACTGACTTAGAGGCAAGTTTGGAAATAGAAAGCAAAATAATTGGAATTAAGGAACAAAAGAAAGAGTATATGTAAAATTTGCCTTGCCTATCTTTGCAGAAGTTAAGTTTTAACTTCTTAGCCCATAGGTTAGGATGCACAAATATCTTAAGATTAACAAATATAGGATTTAAGATAACTACAGAATGTCTAGTAAGGTTACAGTAACAGGGTGGTTTTGGGTTAGTGGTTAATTAGGGTATAAGGGCCTAGAACATAGAAACAGTTTAAATGGTTACAGGTGGTCAATTTGGTTAATGAGGCAGATAATGAAAGCATTGTTTATGCACCTGTATAAAAGGGCTCAAAAATAAAGAACAGACGACATTTTGCTCAGGCGGGGTACTGTGTCTTCTTGCAACTTGCTCCGGAGGTTCAAGTTGTTTCTCCGTGTGTACTCCACTCATCCTGCGGGGACCCTAAGAGTTGCTGGGGCGGGTCCCTGGCACTCCCCCATGAAGAAAGCCCTTGTTTGACCTGTGTTACTGAAGTTACTTTTTCTTGACTTGCTATCCAGAAGGAGTTATCAACTGATATTACACAACAGACTATTCCTTTTCTTCCGCCACCCAGTTCAATCCTCTACACAAAGGAAATAACCATGGAACTTCAGACTTCAATGCATCCCAGTGGTAAGTCAATTTTTTCTTGTTTTTCCAAGTCTCTTATGGAATCAATTTAAGTGATCCAGATCTTCATTTCCCTCCTTTGGGAAACAATCTAGACCATTGCCCCAGGCACGGATAAGACTAAGAATCATGTTTGTATTCAATACATCTAATTTAAGTATAGTATTCAAATCTTCTAAAGAGTTTTTTTCAAAATACACAGTCCTAGTTGCCACCCTCAGAGATTGTTTATTTATTTTTATTTTCATTTTTTTTTTGTGGGTGGGCCTAGGCAGGTAACATGTAAGATTGGGAAAATACCAGGCTATTCCTGTATATAGCTGTGTTTAAAAGACAAAGCCACTGTTTAAATATCGTACACAGTTGGTTTGAACCAAGGTATGTGACTAGGCTTGCCTTGATACTGTTTTTTCAAAACAGTTTCCTAAAATTGGGGACATGCAGCCCTTAGATGTTTCCAGATATTTCTCTCTTGTTCTTGGTGGCTGTATTCAATTTTTCTTAAGAATGAGGCTAGCCTCTCTGTTCCTCCACTCTTTTAAGTTGGCCTGGCATACAACCAATACATTGCTAATCATGTTTTTCTAAGTCATTAATTACACAAGTGCTACGATCCTAATGTGTTCCACCAAATGCCTATGTTGAAAGATAATCACCAATGTGGCAGTATTAAGAAAAGAGCCTTTAGGAGTTGATGAAGTCATGAGGGCTCTTTTGGGGTAAGTGATAAAGACTTGAACTGTGTGTTTGGTGAAGTTGGCGTTTCTAAACTTCAAAATAAGTGAAATTTTAAAATATGCCATAGGGCTTTATCTCCCAAGGGAACTCTGTTTAGCATTTGACCTCAAACCCTTGGACCATAGTAAGATCTGAAAGTTGCAAAATATGAATTCTTCAAGGGAACACTGGAAACCAGATATAAGCACTTGAAAAACACTTCATCAAACTCACAAACCATGGGTAACTTCTGTCGTTGTTTTTACTGGAAGCAGTAGGCAAACTTTCACCTTGGCTTCTTTTGTTCCTTTTGTACAGCATTAATTCGTTTCCACCTTCTTTCATCAATCATTCAACAGATATTTATGTTATTTTGTGCCAGATTTTCTGTTACCAAAAGACTCCTCATTTCTAAACACTTCCCCTATATCCATTACTTTTCACTTAGATTTTCATTTCTATTTCTACCACTTATTCGGTTTTAAGATTCCTGCTCATATTCCTTATTTCCAAAAATGTTCGGTGATGCCTTAAACAGAAATAATCTTGCTTTGTTTCTGTGAACTTTGTGTTTTCATTAGTTTGTTGTGTTCCAGTTTGTCTCATATTTTTTAAAGTATTTTTCCCTTTCCAAATTGTGTACACCTAGATGTTAGGAATCACAGTTAATTTCCCACGGGGCTTAGCATAGTGCCTTGTGTCTATGAAGTGTCTAATAAATTCTTATGAATTGTACTAACCCTTGTTTCTGTAGAAAATGAAAAGGCAAAGATCCTTTTTGTTTACTTCCAAAGATGTTTTTCTTAAGGCAGTAGAAAACAGCAAAAGAATTTTTTTCAAATAAAAACAATCATCAAACATGGTTAGTTTGCCTCAAAACATAAAAACCATGTACTTCCATGAGACCAGCGTCACAGCAGAGGTTTAGAGCAGATGTGCTTTATATGCACTAACCATTTTATTCACACAGAATATTAAAATGTGTACTCAGGAGACAAAATTTAATGACATTAAGTTGTTTTTTATTAATTCATCAATCGCATTTTAAAGTAAACTGGCTTTTTTTTCTGTGAGTACATGGCAATAAAGAATGTAATTATAAACTATTTGCAAACTCAGGTGCTTCTGCCTTGATTTACAATGAGTGTAGTGCCAACATTTCTGTCTACCAGTGTTTTTGCAACATCAGTTCAAGTGTCAATGCAGTAAAAAATGCAAATAACCTTTTAATTTTTTATGAAAATAAGCATGACCTAAAAGTGTCCAAGGGAGCCCCTTGAGTATGTGGGATCATACCTGTGAGCTGCTGCACTAGGAGATAGATGACAGATACACAACCATGTCACTCTGTTTAAACCACTCAAAAGTAAAAACAGATTATGTTACATTTGCTGAAATGAGTGAAGAAGTGTATACTTCTTCACATTCACAGAACTTCAGTGAAACCCTGAAAATATACACAGATGAAATATTTGCATGCAAATCTTTGAGCTGGATCTGTGGATCCCAGATTAAACATTTCTCATTCGGTACTGTGAACTTCACTGCATACTTTTTATTGTCTCTTTCAATTTCATTTTAGCTTTTACCAGTCTGCCTCTATATAAAATTTTAAATCTCCATATTTCATGAAAGATGTTTAATAGTTATTTAATTTTTCAATTGTCATTCGTTGACTCAAATTCAAGAAGGGAGATACCGATTCATTTTGTGTTCTCCCAACTTTTCCCTGGTTCCCCCTACTTGGTAATCCTTCTGTGTCTTCCTCTACTGTCATAACCTTTGCAGTCATAACCATTACAAAGGGTGACTCCTCACTGCTTCAGATAAGTTACAGTGCCTGTCATCAACATTTAGCACCTATTATTAAATTTTGTTTCTCTCAGTTACCTACCATTTCACCACAATACCTAAATCCACTCCACCAGGGTCAACAGTGAAAAGCAATACATCTGCATTAGCATGAGATATAATGGTAAGTTAAAAAATAATATTTTTCTAACTGAAGTCAGTAATGGCACAAGATGTAAGCCTGTGCCTAATAATGAATTATAAAAAGGACACATAAAAGTTAATGGCCATGCATCATGCCAATCCTTTTTGATTAAGAGGGTGTTGCAGTTTGTAAATCTCCAAGATCTCAGAAATAGGGTTGCTGATTTGATAACCGTAGCAAAGTAATAGATATGTATTATAATATTTGTATTTATAATAATCTAAAGATTTTATGAGCATATGGGGGAGGTTCAAGGCTTCAGGATAAAATAAATTCCTCAAATGTAACATTTCCCCACTTTTTTCTAGCTCATGAATGCTTCTTAAACAGTATTTATACAGAAAAAAACAAATATCTCCTTTAAGTTTTGTTATACTATGACTTGGGTCACAGCTGGTTACAGTGAAAATTAGCACTCTTCTTAAAGGCTGCTATCACTAGATTACACCTGAGTGAGGCAGGTGGGTTATCAGAAGCATTGTATGAGAAATCTATTCAGGGATGCTCTACATTGAATACTGGTCATTCACATTGTAATGTTTAAGTTTAACACAGGAGACAGAGTCAGAATCAGAAGCTTCGCATTTTAAACAGAAGCCAGTAAGCAGAAGCCCTCAAAACATATAAAACAGGCACATTGTTGAAAATAGAAAAAGAGAGGAAGCAAGAAAAGGATGAATCACACACCAATATGCTTTTGCCTGGCACTGAGTGGGAACAGGGGCTCTGAAGGGACTGACCAGGAAACTGAGTCAGTAGCCTAGAGCTACCTAAGGTCACTGTTGGAACACTGGTCCTGCTTTGGCACACCAAATCACATTTTGTTCTTATATTTTTGTTATAATGAATCATCACCAATGTACTACTCTGTTTTTTTTTTTTTAACCAGTTTAATCAAACAAAAAGACAAATTCCACCTGATGGCCTGGGATGATTCATTTTGTGAGATAAGGAGACCAGAAAATCCATCATGTTTCCTTTCATGACCTAGATATTAGACATAGAGCTAAATTTAGTTTCAAGAGTGGGAACAATCATATCCTGATTCTGATAAATATTTTATCTGTAGGAGGATTGCACATGACAGATTTTTTTTGAACTTTAATTGTTCCACTTTAATACAGGTTTAGCATTTTAGTTTCCTCTTTGAAAGTAGGCCCAGTATAATATCAGATAACAAGGTGGGAGAGATTATATTTTTCATATCAGATTATGCAGGAATATATGGTGATGGAAAGCCATACACATAATACAAAATATCACTGGGTAAGAACATGTGACAGAAGACAGCAAACTGATTTATAGATTTAAAAAAGCACAGGGCCCATTAATTAGACCAAATGCCCAGGAAGCTATTTCCTTGCACAGCAAAAGCAAAATACTTGATGTTGGGAAATAGGAAGGTGGAAGTTCATGTTGCTTGTGACTGTTCCTATCTTTGAGACTTTTTACATAATCAATTATGAAAAGATTTTTAAAATTCAAAAACCAAAGTATCAGTGTAAATGCAAAGCAGGTAAATAAATACATTAAGTACTATATGACAAAGTTAGGATACTGTCACTTAACTGTTAGAAACTAAATTTTGTTCCTTGGAAATCTGTGAAATATCAATAATTTGTAACATTTGTACTTGATAGTCTAGATATTTCTATATAATCTACATAGACCAATGCAGAAGGAAAACTACAACCTCTCACATTGAACCTAATCATAATTATTTGGAAATGATTACGTATTTTTAAAAATTTTCAGTTAACTGAGTTCACCAATTTATCCATTCACTTAAACACTTTGGAGCTCAAAATATCTATAATTTTGACATTAATTTTCAGCATAGCAAATGGAATCTTTGAGAGAATATAAATGCTGTGACTGAAAGTGCTTTTAAGGAAAGAAATTTCTTACTTGCTGCAGGCACCTTTGCTGCTAAGCTCAGTGCCTGTCTCAAAGTAAAAATGTTCTGTGTGTGGAAAATTAGTATTAATATCGATATCATGGTTAGTCCATCCATTGTAATGGAATGCAGATTGACTAACAGCTGAAGATTTCCTTAGTTTTTTAACCCATGCTTGTTTTGTTTCATTATTAAAATTTTCATATTTATTATATATATATATTTTATAAAAAAGCAAAGAAAAAGTAATGTGTAAATAAATGGGCAACATTTACTTGGGTTTCGGAAAACTGAGACGTTAAAATTCCTTCTTTCCTTAAAAAGGGGAAAACATTTTCTTTAAAAGTACAGAACATTTCCACACATATTTGTCATCCATCTGCACAGCAATTCTGATATAATAACAGGCAGTTACTGTTCCTAGTGCAGAGAAAATAAAACATACAAAAGTTAAGTGACTTGCCTATTTGGCATGAACAAAACTTGGGTATCTGTCACTTGGCATTTTTCTACTAAGTGTTATTACTTATCAATCATTAAAATAGTCACAAGCATTGATCCCCACATGGATTGGTTTAGGTCTTAAAATGTAGTGTGGAAGCGTTGTTTATCTTCTCCTAGCGAAGAAAGCAGTGATTAGCTGAGATGTGCTCTTAATGTTCTTTAAATTTTTATGTGTTATACCCTTTGTAAATCTCATCTAACTCTGAAACAGAAATGAGACTGGCATAAACAGATGGATATACTTTTCAAAGAAAATTACAAAGCATAACATCCTACAATTATCTAGTTCTCATGAGTCTCTTACTTCTATAACCAACTCAAAACTGGCCTCTAGTGAGAATCATGGAAACAATGAGAGGCATTAGATTTAGGATACAGTTTGAAAGTAGCTAGCAGTTTTAGCTGATAGATTAGGTTTAAGAGAAAGAGCCTAAATACGAACTTTTGGGCCTAAAGAGTGAATGTGGACTCATTTCCTGAGATGAGGAAAATGGGAAGAACATATTTGGGGAAACTTAAGTGTTGGGTTTGGCATATGTTAAGGTTCAGGTGGAATTCCACGGAAGTGGCAAGACTACATAGGTCATTACATACTGTCGACTGAACTCAGGAGAGTGATCAGGATCTACTGGATGGTGGGTGACTAGATGTGATCACTAAATAGAGAATTTAGATAGGGACTGCTGAGGACTCAGAATTGGAAGCAGGAAGTCAAGATCATGTAACATAGCGATGATGGAGTCAGGAATACAGTGTAGTGTCTCAGAAGCCAAGGGAAGCAAATTCTCCAAATACTGATCAATTCTATAGATTCCAACTATGAATCCGAGTAAGATGACAGCTTTAACAACTGGATTTTGCAACATGATGTTCATTAATGACCCTGAAAATTGAGATTTCTGTTGGAAAGGAAATTCTAATTGACCGAAGTTGAGAAGTGGTGTCAAGTGAGAAATTGGAGACAGAGGATAAACAACCAATTCTCATATCTTTGCCAAACAGTAGTAAACAGAAGTAGCTGGAGGGGCCTGTGGGGCTCAGTGGTTTGGTTTTGTTTGCTTGATTTGGTTTCTTTGCTTTGTCAAACATGAGAAATAGTGCAGTGCGTCTGAATGCTATTGAGAATAATATAATAGAGGGGCAGTGCATAGTGCGGTAGAAATGAGAAACAGCTCAAGGGACACGTGCTTGAGTAGAAAGTGGCATCAGGTGTGTGTACTGGTGATAGATCAGCCACAGTTAGAAGAATGGATAATTCATCCATTGTTTAAAAAAAAAAAAGGTGGAGTACATCAGTATAGATATGGATAGTTTTGTAAGTTTGGTGATTTAAAGATGAGGAAAGTCTGTTCTGTTTTCCCTATGAATAAAATGAGAAGAAAAGGTATTAGATTGAGTTGGAAGAAGTTGGAGATTGGTGATTGGCTAAGAGAAGATCTGAAGTAGTGGCCTGGGAGAAGGGGAGAACGAACTGACTAGGGGAACTTGGGAATGGCAGCATGGCCCTGTGTTCTCTCCCCTCATCAACTGTTCATGCATAGGCACAGAGAGGGTGGACCATTGGAGTTCATCAAGGCTGGACTTTTCCAGCGAACGTAGTGATGGGAAAGAAATGCAGCAAAATTTGGAGTATGTGAAGAATGAGATTTCTGATGACTCAGAATTGGAATCAAAGTAATGATTATGAGATCTAAACTGCATAAGGAGGGAAGGAAGTGCATGTGAAGATAAATGAAAAAGCAGTTGTAAATGGATTGGAGAGACCTGCTGTTTTGAAAATTGAAATTCTCCTTTATCCAATACTACTATTTTCATAACATAAGGTTTCTTGGGAATGTGACTATCATATAATTCTGCATTGAACTGATAAAAGTCCACAACTAGTGATACTAATTTAAATCATCTAAATGATACCAGTTTGGTGGGTACTCAAAAGTTTTACTGTTTAGGCAATATAAATAAATGTTCATGTGTTGAGAAATGTAAATTAAAGGAGAGCCCCCCCAAAACATGTTGCCCGTTTCCTTTGCTCAATATCTACATCTTTATTGATTCGTACATATTTCTCAAACTCCGAATTCTAATAAATTTCCAGGCACTTTGGGTTTCGGTCTCCATGCTCTTTCTCTTATTTGTGCCCTCCCTGGCATGCTCATCTCACGTCCATAGAGTACAGTCTGTACCTAAATAACTCTGCAGATTACCATATCTTGAAGGATTAATCTTCAGACCTCCTTACGTCTGCTCTGTTGCAATTTAAGTATGTCTCCAACACAGCATTGCTTTATTTTATGACCTAATGTAAGTCATTCACATCTCTGTAATACTTTCCAATTAAATATGAATTTTCTAAGCTTTTACATTGTTTGATGTCTTCCTTTTCCCACACTGTTTACATTCCATACCCCATCCTGTGCGTATTTAAACCCAGCCCTGGAAAACCTAAAGGTGCCCCCTGTGCTCTGACCAGTTGCAAGGAGAGAGACCTAGGACACCAGGGGAGCACACTGACTGGTGCAGTATTTCTTCAGCAGCCTTGGTTTGGAAACACTTCACAGGCTGTTTCTTGTGAGCTGGGCAGCAATTGCTCCTTTGGGAATCTCCCTCCTAGTCAGCTGCTTGATGGCTGGCCCCTGTGCGAATTGGAGCACAACCTTCAGAAGAAGGCAGTAGAAGTCTGCTTGGGAAACATTTATTAAAGAATAGTTATGATTTTGTGAATTCAGATCCTAAGACCAAACAACTTCCATTTCTTCCTTCAAACATATGGGATGAATAAAGAGACAAATGAGTAATGATTTAGCTAACCTTATTTGTCATCTTTTTTTTTCTAGAGGGAAAGCAAAAAGAAAAAATGCCTTTATTTATTTAGGCCATGGTAGTTTGAAAGCACATTTGGAGCAGTTGATAATTGGGCTAAATCCCTCAGAATTGTTGGTCAGAGGGACAGACAAATACATAAGATAGCATGTTATTGATATATTGTAAAGCATGCTGGAGTTAAATTTAGGTCTATAGGCTACAGAATGCAGTCAAATATGCATTTGCAGGACATTCTGTTACGGCCACTTCTGCTGAACCGGAGAACACGTAGTCTTAACGGCCTAAGGAAATGCCAGAAAACCCACTGATTCAAGCTCCACACAAGAAACATTTCTTCGTACTCAGTTTTCTTTACTAGTGTAAAAGTGATGACTTAAGGAAAGCATAATGCAAAGCTGTGGGTGGGTAACCGCTTGCAAACAGAAGATGCATAAGGAAGCCTGCAAACGGGGCCCTCTGAAATATATCCTACTTCTTCCTCACGTCCACAGCAGAAGCCTAAACAGCTAACCCAGTCCCCCTCCTTGTTTCAGGGCAGGCAGAGGTCAGTGTGACTCAGGACAGAAAGTTGCCAATGGGAAAGTGAAAACAGACCCAACTAAAAGGATTGCAAAAGCTGAGGGAGAGCACATCAGGGTTCATGAGGTTGACAGAGTGGCCCACAGAATGTATGATGTTGACCACATTCTCATCAGTAGTTCACGGTAATTCAGAGCAAAGTGCCAACCCGGTGAAAATCCAACTTCTTCAAAAATAGACTGTCCTTTACGCTAAGCATTTTCTCCTCTGTTCTATTTAGTGACTCTAGGAAAGAATGTCGATGAGCATACAGTGAGTAAAAGTTGTCAGTAGAAAACAATCAGAACTCTGCAACAAGGTGTTTTTTTGTTTTTTATTTTTTTAAACTACCACAGACTAAGATCAACAAAATTGACAAAACTGGAGACTGTATTAAAGGTGAGCAGCATGTGTAGCAGGACTGAGGTAGTCCAAATTGGCTGAGTACAAGTGGGTCTATTTATATATCCTGACTTCGACTAATCCCACGGTCTTGGCTGTAGGCAGTGTTAACAGTTGAGCATGTTCCCCAAAGTTCATGTGTTAGAAACTTAGCCCCTGGTGCCACAGTGCTGGAAAGTGGGTTCTAAGGGGAGGACTAAGGATCCTGAGGACTCCACTGCATGCATGGATTAATGCGAATTATAAAAGAGCTTAAGGCTGCAAACTCAGTCTCTTGCTCACTCTTACTCATTTGCAATTCTGCCTTCTGCAAAAGGATGCTACAGCAAGAAGGTGCTTTCCAGCAATACGCTGCTCAACTTTAGATTCCTAGGGTTCACATTTCTCCAACAGAAAATATTCTCTGTTCTTTGTAAATTACCCAGGTTTGGGTATTCTGATACAGCATTGCAAAATGTACTAAGACCTTTAAGTAAATTCTCTTTTTCTTCCATTCAAAATTATTTTGACTATTTTAGATCTCTTGTATTTCCACGTAAATTTTAGAACCTGTTTGTTAATGTGTACCAAAAAAAGCCTGCTGGGGTTTTAATTAGAATATTGAAATTATAAACTAATTTGTGATGAAACAATAGCTTAACAATCTGAAGTCATCTAAAGTATGAATATGGTACATGCCTACATTTATTTACGTGTTCTTTAATTTCAGAAAGATCTCATTGCTTTTAGCACACAGAATGTGCACATTTTAAAATTAATCTGTCTGCCTTATTGATGCTATTATCACTGGTATGGTTTTAGATTTTTATTTTCCAAGTGGTTATTGCTAATATGTAATGTTTTTTTATATTAATCTTGTAGACTGTAAACTTTCTAAATGTAGACATTAGTTATAGGAGCTTTTTTTTTTTTTTTTTAAGAGAGAGGGACTGAGAGAGAAAGAATCAATTTTGTTTAGTTTTTCATGTGGCTTTCATTGCTCCAACTCTTTGTTGTGTACGTGGTGCTGGGGTTGGAACCCCAAGTCTTCATGCATGCCACAAAAGTGGCATAACCACTGAGCCATCACTCCACCCTGGAGCTTTGGTTTTTAGGTTCATTAAAATATTCTTTATACATTATCATATTATCTACAAGAAAACACAATTTTTATTCTTTTGCACCAAATTTCATGTCTTTTATCACCTTTTTTCTAAAAATCTTATTACAACGTCAACCTTCAGTGCAAGGTTGAATTGACACGGTGAATGTGACTATATTTTCCTTGTTTCTGGAATGTTAGGAGAGAGGGATTCAGTCTGTCATCATTAAGTGTAATGTTAACTGTGTAATTTTGCTGGAGACACAGTTTATTCCCTTCCATTCCTAGTTATACGTGAATTAGTGTTGAATTTTGTCCAATGCTATATATATATATATATTATACTATATTTTTGTCCAATATTATATATATTATACTATAAATAGAGAGATGATAGTATTTTTATACTTTATACTGATGAAAAAGTAAATTATATTGATTATCAGATATTAAACCAAATTTCAGTTCCTGAATTAACTCTATTTATAGTACATATCCTTTACGCCTGTTTTCGACTTGTCAAGAAAATTTCGTGAGGATTTTTGTATTGATATTTATCAAATATATTTGATTTATGATTTTATTTTATTTTCTTAAAATGTATTTTTCTGTATTTGTATTTTTATTAGACAGAGCTGGCCCCATTAAATAAATTAGAAAATTTTATTTTTTCCTCATTCAAAAGAGTTGTAAACTATTGGTATTTCTTCCTTAAATGTCTAACAGAGTTTAGCAGTAAAGTCCTTCACTCCTGGAGTATTCATTGCTGAGAAATTTCAAATTACACATTCAACTTCATTAATCCTATAGGGCAATTCATTTTTCTATTTCTTCTGATGTATATTTTAGTAACTAGTATTTTATATGAAATTTGTCCATCTAATGTTGTTGAATTTTACATATAGTTGTTTATTATATTCTCTTATCCTATAGGATTTCTTTTATTCCTTTATTTTAAGAGGGGGGGACAGTACAAGAGAGAATAAATTTTATTTAGTTTTTCCTGTGGCTTTCCTTGCTCCAACATGTCTTTGTGTACATTGTGCTGGGGTTCAAACCTGTGTCCTTGTGCATACCAGGCAAGTGCTGCAACTGCTGAGCCACCACTCTGGCCACTCTTTTATTCTTACAATTCATAATTTGAATCTTTTCCTTCTTGATCAAAGTTTTTTGAGGTTTATAAATTTCATTAATCTTTTCAAAAACTAATTTTTAAATAATTTTCTTCTATTATTTCTACATCTGTTTTATTTCCTTCATGGTTGCCTTATCATTTCTTTCCTTCTTTTACTGAGTATTGTTTGTATATTTATACTTCTAATTTTGTAATAAAAGCATTTAATTTCCCTGTATACATTGCTTTATCTGTATATGTGTCAATATATTTTGTTTATTTATTTATTTAGTTTTTGCAGTGCTAGGGATCAAACCAACGACCTTGCACATGCTAGGCAAGCACTCTATCAGTGAACTATATCCTTAACCCCAATATTTGGTTTTTTTAATTGAGTCCAAGATATTTTGTAATTTCTTTTACGATTTTTTCTTTGGCCCATGCATTATTTAGAAGTATATTGTTTAATTTACAAATGAACAGGCACTTGAAAATGTACTTTTAATTATATCTATTTGCATTTAGTTTGTTTCATTTAATTTTATTTAGTCTTAAAACATACACTCTACAATTTCAATCTTTTTAAACTTAATAAATATCTATAAATCTTTATTTCAATACTGAGGATTGAACCCAGGGGAGTTCTTCCATTGAGCTACATTCCCAACCCTTGTTATTCTTTATTTAGAAACAAGATGGGCTCAAACTTGTAGTCCTCCTGCCTCAACCTCCCAAGTTGCTGGGATTATGGGCATATGCCACTGTACCCAGCTTTATTGACCATTTTATGGTCCATCATATAATATAGTTTATGATGGTGAAAGTTCCAGATGCACTTGAAAAGAATTTGCATCATTTTTTATGTTGCTATGGATATTAAAACCAGTTGTTTGATAGTATTCAGGTTGTACTTGTCTTTTATATCCACCAACTTCTCTATAAATCAGTGATAGAGGAGTGCTGAAAATTGCACTATAATGGTGGATTAATTTCTTTGTTTTCAAAGTTCTGTTTTTCCTATAAGTATCCTAGATAATTTTCTTTGTTTTTAAGTGTGTTTTATATGGTGTTAATATAGCCATTCCAGCTTTCTCATGTTTACACTTACAGAGTGGTATATCATTTTCTGTATTTTTACATTTCACTTTAACCTGTCTGACATTTTGATAGACACCATTTCAGCCTTTTAAAAAAATTAATCAACAATTTCTACCTTCTAAAACAGCAAGGTATACCATTTAGTTAATATAATTATCAGCATGATTATTGGTATTTACCATTTTTTGCTCAAGTATTGTTTCATTTTTACATTATTCAATTTTCCTTTTTTCTTACTTTCTTTTGAAGTTTAAAAAATATTAAAGGAATCTACCTTCACTATTTGCTCATTTATACTATATTTTGTTAAAAATACTGGACTTAAATTAAGCCTTTTTTAACTTATTACAGACCATTTTCAAATAGTATTATAGCACAAAAATATGCTTACTCTCCCTTGTACTTCTAGTCTTATGGTTGTACTTGATAAATCTTACAAACTTCATAATAGATTTTTATTGCTTTTGCTTTAAACAGTACATTTTCTTTTAAATGACCTATTAAATGAAATTAAATGGTGTTTTGTATCTGTATCTGTATATTTACTGTTTGTGTTGCTTTCTTTCCTTTCTGTAGATCCATGTTCCTATATCAGATTATTTTCTTTCAATTTGAAGAATTTCTTTTATAATTTCTTGTGGTGCAGGAACACTGGAAACTTTTCCATCAACTGGTATTTATCTACAAATGTCGTTATTTTCTTTTATTTATTTTTGAAGGATATTTTCAATGTGTATGCAATGGCAAGTGTGGTATTTGTTTTTTTCTTTTTTCTTTATTTCAGTAAGGATATTACATTGTCTTCTTTCTCACTCCATTCATAACAAAAAGCCTATGATTACTCAACTTTTCTCCTGCGATTTAAACTCTTTTGCTTTAAAAACATTTCTCTCTTGTCGCTGGGTTTTAGAAACTTGATTTTTGTGTCTGATGTGATTTTATTGTTTATTCTCCTTGGGTTGATTGATGTTTTGGAATATGTGGGTTATAATTTTCATATTAGAAATATTTCAGAAATTATTCTTTTTCTGCCACCCCTTTACCCTTATACTCAACATACATGTATATTATTTTACTCAGTGTTGTTCAATAGATGAGAAAAGATCTGTTAATTTTCTTTCTTTTCTTTTTTCCTTTTGCATTGGTTCTTTTTAGATATGCATGTCAGTATAATATACAATAATATAATTATAAAAGCATGGAGTATAATTTCTTCATATTTTCAATCTCCGCTCCAGCTTGGAGAGTTTTTACTGCTATATATTCACATTCATATATATATTCTTTTCATTGCTGTGTAATCTACTGTTATACCCTTTCACTGAGGTTTGGTCTCAGTTACTGTAGTTTTTAATAAGGTGAAAATAACTTTCATTTCATTTGATTTCTTAGATACATTTTCCTTTTGTCTCCTCATATATTTCATGTTTATTTAAATATTTAAGTCATCATTATTTTACAGTCATTGTTTGTCAGTGTCATCATTTCTTTTACATCTGAGCTTATTATTTTTTTTTGAGAGAGAGAGAGAGGGACAGTGAGAGAGAATTAATTTTATTTAGTTTTTCATGTGACTTTCATTTCTCTAACACTACATTTTGTACATGATGCTGGGGTTTGAACCCATGTCCTCATGCATGCCAGGCAAGCCACCTGGAGCCACTGCTCCAGCCCCTACATCTGGGCTTATTTTTATTTATTTAAAAAAATTCACTGAGTTGAGTTATTGTATGATCATAAATGTGTATAAAGTAACAATATGATATGCATCTGCTCCTAAACCTGTTACCCCCACATCGCCCACGCTCTAGTCTCCTGGTTATTCTATATTTTGCTCCTACAACTAATATAAATGTTTAGATTGTGAATTTTCTGAATTAAATGATTTGTGTAAGTATTATATGGCTTTGGGGAGGAGGATAAAGGTTCCGCTACATTGTTGATTGTCTTCCCAGGTCCTTCTCTATGCTCCTCCCTCCCTCCCCCTTCCCTGCTACATCTCTATGCTTGCCCTAGATTACGGGTTGCTATGCCTATGCCCATGCTGGGTCTAATACATGAGTCTGACAACCTTTCGCCTAAGCCTTGATTTTGCTCTAGCCTCCACAAATGACAGACCCCTTGCCAATCTCACTAAAAGAAGAAAGGAATTGGGCTTATTTCTAATGCCTGATTTTTTTGGTTGCTTGTGGGTGTATTTTCCTCCTTTTTTTTTTTAAGAGAGAAGGACAGTGAGAGAGAGAGAGAATCAATTTTATTCAGTTTTTCATGTGACTTTCCTTGCTCCAACACTTTGTTGCAGGTTCAAGCCAGAGTCCTCACTGATGCCAGGCAAATGCCTTAACTGCTGGTCCACTACTCCAGCCCATCTTCCTGCTTCTTTACATTCCTGGTACTTTTTTATTGGATGGTAGACACTGTAATGTTCTATAATGTTAAGTATCTTCATTAGAGAGCTTGGATTTGGGAGACATGTTAAAGGAGCAATTTCTATTTTTAAAAGGATTGTTTTAAGCCTTTTGTGGATAGGTCTAATTTAGAACTACTACTGAGGTACAACCCTACTGACATCACTGCTAAATATCCCAGGTCTGCAGTAAGATTGCCCCAGTGTGGCTTTTCAGAAACCAAATGTCTACCAACCATGTATGAATTCTGGGAATTGTTCAATTTAAAGATCCCTAGTAGTTCTTTGAGTTGGGTTTTGCCCTGTACATGCAGACAGGAAGTTCTGTGAAGGGTTCTGGAGCTCTGTTTTGTGTAACTCTCTCCTCTTGGTTCCTCTGATCCACCCAACTCTAATCTCTGACTCTTGAACTCAGAAAGACTGCTGAACACTACTTTAGTTTCTCCTCCCTGAGCTATATAGTTCAGAAATTCCCTCCAGACAAAAGCCTGTATTTTCTTCATTTGCTTTCCTTTTCTCAGAGATCATAGTCAGTGCTGACTTTTGCACAATGTCTAAAACCTTTTAAAAATATATGCTGCCCTGATTTCTAATTGTTTACAGAAGGAAATCAAGTCTGGCACTAATTAATCTGTCAGGCTGGAAATGGAAACTCTACTTGTTTACCTGGTTATATCTGATTTAAATAGTCCCCCTGCCTCAGTGCCAGTTTGGAAGCTCTTATTTCTTTTTCTCTATTATTGTTAATTTTCTTTCCATTCCACTTATTTTTTAAATTTGAAAAAAATAGGAAACTTTAAAAATCATCAGAGCTAAGTGTGCAACTCTTCAGTTGATCCTGAAGAGTTAAAAATATAGACAAGCGCTTGGATGTTTTGGTCATCATTTTATCTTCTCATGGTGCTTTGCTTGCTAATTTTCTACCTCTCAGCTGCATTCAATTTCTAGTAAAACAGCATTATTCAAAATTACAAGATAAATGAGAAAGCAGGGAAGAACTGCCATCAAGTTTGCCATGAAGACTAGCAGTGTCTTCCATACCTGCGTCCCATCAGAGATTTACTGAATAAAAATCTTCAGGGAAAACATTTGACCCTTAAGTCTCTGGGTTTGGCTTGTTTCACTCAGCATGATTTTTCTATTTCTATCCATTTACCTGAAAAACAATGATTTGGTTCTTTCTAATATCTCAGTAGATCTCCTGTGTCTGTGTGTGTGTGTGTGTGTGTGTGTGTGTGTGTGTGTGTGTGTATTTTCCAGTTTTGGGATCCATTCATCCAGGGAGGGGCATCTAAGTTGTTTCCATAATTTTGCTGTTGTAAATTGAGCTGCTATAAATATTGATGTAGCTGTATCTCTGTAATAAGCTGATTCTAACTCTTCTGGGAAAATACCCAGGAGTGGGATAGCTGGGTTGTACGGTGATTCCAAACCTTATTGTTTGAGGATTCTCCACAAGGCTTTCTAGAGTGGCCAAACCAGTTTGCAGACCCATCAACAGTGTGTTAGTGTTCCTTTCTCCCCATGGCCCCTCTAGCATCTATTATTGTTTGTACTCTTCATTTTTGCTATCCTGACTGGAGTGAGGTGGAATCTCAATGTGATTTTAATTTGCATTTCTCTGATTGCTAGTGAGGTAGAGCACTTTCTTATATATCTTTTGACTTTTTCAACTTCCTCTATTGAGAAGTTTCTGTTTAGTTCCACAGCCCATTTATTGATGGGATTGTTTGTGTTTTTGGTGTTAAATTTGAGTTCTTTGTATAGTCTAGATATTAGCCCTCTGTCAGAGATGTAGCAGGCCATGACTTTCTCCCATTCTGTAGGTTCTCTCTTGACACTCTTGACTAATTCCTTAGCTGTGCAGGAGCTTTTAAGTTTAATGGCATCCCACTCATTGATTCTTAGTTTTAGATTTGCACTATGTGAGTCTTGTTAAGCAAGAAGGTGAATACTCCAATATGGTGGAGTATTGAATCTATTTATTTATTCTAATTATTGTATGGTTGCTGGTTTAATTCCTAGTTCTTTATCCATTTCAATTTGATTTTGGTGCAGGGTGAGAGATAAGGATGTAATTTCACTTGTCTGCATATGGTTGTTCAGTTTGTCCAGTACCATTTGTTGAAGAGGCTGTCTTTCCTCCCACCTATATTTTGCCCCCTTTGTCAAATATCAGATGGTTAAAGACTTGTGGGTTAGCCTCAGTGTCTTCTATTCTATTACGCTGGTCTTCCTGCTTATTGTGATAACCATACCATGGCTGTTTTTGTTACTACAGCTCTATAGTATAATTTTGGGTCAGGTATTGTAATCCCTCCTATCTCATTTTTGTTTTTGATTAGTAGTGCTTTGGCTATTCTGGGTTTATTATTGCTCCAAATTAATTTAGGATTTGATTTTTCTGTATCTGTGAATAATGCCATTGGTATCTTGATGGGGATTGTGTTGCTGAAAGTACAATACTTTCAGCAGAATGGTCAATTTAACTATATTTATTCTGCCTACGATAGGATGAAAGTTAGTCAAGTTTATTTAATAGACCCACCAAATCTGAAGTAACATGTATGCTGTGGGGACTATAGCTATGAAAGGGAGGGGGAGGAAATGGAGAAAGAAGGACAGAAAAAGGGGGGTGTTCAATACTATGGAATACAATTGACTCCCATGAGAACCTCAAATATACCCAGGCAGGTGTATTAATCTAGTAATTTCAATGTTTAAATGGCATATACATGGTCATTTATATCTGTAATTTGGGGGAATTACAGAGTAGTCATGAGATCAAGGAGTGGGGGGGGTCAGGAGGTGAGATATGGTCAAGGATGACCAGGTTTAAGCAACTCTGTCAATAGGGATGAATGTATAGATGTGTACCAACAAATCTCTTCATTATGCAAGATGATGCTGAACCAAACAAAAAACTACAGAGCATCTTAAAAAATCTTTAGGGAGGGGCATGGAGAATGCATTTTAGTAAGTAACCTGTCTTAGTTCATTTGGGCTGCTACAACAAAACAGTTTAAACTAGGTAACTTATGAATAATAGAAACTTATTGCACACACTTATGGAGGCTGGTGAGTTCAAAATGAAGGCATTAGTAGATTTATAGACTAACCTTGTATACCTCTAATGGAGAATCTGCCACTAAAACTGTGTCTACCAACTACATTAATTTGAACTCAGAAAAATGGCTGCATTTCTGATTATTTTAGCATTAGGATCAATATCAAGGCCATTTGAGACTTAAATGAGGTTCTCACGGGAGAACCTCATTTATTTCTCTCATTCTGTATTTGTGCTTCTGAAGTCTAGAACTTGCCTAAGACCTCAAAACAAAGTAGTGACAAGGCTAAAGTTAGTCTGAGGGGCTAGGTTGGCACTGTGAATTTCATTTACATATGACCTGATGTCCTACCTCTCAGGTTATTAGTACTCCTATTTCAGTCCTCTCATAGTATTTGCATTACCCACAGAATTCTGCTTGGACTACGTTGCAATTGTTTCGGCATCCCACTGCCCAGTGAAATCCTAGATTATAGAGACCATGTCTGACTCTTTCTCTTGCTAGCGTCCAAAACAGGGTTTTGGAAAAATAACCAAATAGAATTTTATTAAATAAGTAAAAATTTAGACAATGCCAATACTGAAGAAAGCTTTGGGTAGAATAGTACTTTGGAGATATGAAAATATAGACATTAAAATGATGCAAAAAATCTGCCAAGAATTTTAGATATTAGAGCAAATAATAAATTTTCTTACCTATAAAAAGCATGTGTTTTATCATCATCCAGCCTCAAGGTTATAATTCCCCAAACTAATGTATCCTTTGGTTTTAATACTAATGGTACTTAAAATTTTGACCCAGAAAAAAATAGAATGATACAACTATTCATTTAGTAACTCCTTAGTACAAATTATCTCACCGTAGTCTTGGCGGATAGCAGGCTTCTGAAGAAATAGGATGTAGGTGTTTAAATGACACATACATGGTCATTTATATCTGTAACATTTTTAGGTAGGTGAAAGCAGGAATATGGACCCAACTAGACAGGTAAAATGTCAAAGTGATTTTGTCTTCATTTTGTAAAAGTTACCAACTAGCCAGGCTCCATATATGTGTTTCATAGGTAATTTTTTAACTGTCCTTCTTTGTTTTCTCTGAACTTTATGATTTATACTTTAGAACAAAGGGAAAAGAAGGAGGCAAGGAGGGGTTGAATTATAAATTCTTTTTCATATGGTAAGAGATCTCTAATGTTAAATATATATCTCGTGGGAAAATTCACTATAGTTGGGCAATGCCTAAAATCTTTTTTTTTTTTTTTTTAAGAGAGAGGGACAGTGAGAAAGAGCATCAATTTTTATTTAGTTTTTCACGTGGCTTTTGTTGCTCAGACACTTAGTTGTATATGTGGTGCTGGGGTTTGAACTCACGTACTCGCATTTGCCGGACAAGTGCCATAATCGCTGAGCCACCATTCCAGCTAAAATCTTGATAAAATAAATTTGCTTTGAGTTGTCCCTACATAATCAAACATATATTTTCACACTTTTGAAATGAATCATCAAACTTGAAATTAGAGAAAATGCAGAGTTAATGAAGTCAGTACAAAGAAGGACAGAGCCTAACAGACAAAACTGTACTAATATTGGTTATTACACTATTTCTGTTTCATCTATTCAGGGACCAAGTCAATTTGACATACATTTAGGTGAGGCAACATAATGTTGAGCATTATCTTAGGAATGGACATAACTTATAGATAACATGCAGAAAACAAAAAAACAGAAGTCTGAATACAAGACTATTCTTATCCAAACAGATTCTAATATTAAAATATTTTTATTATGCTAACCAAACAGAAGAGTTACAAACTACATGCATACAGTTTACTTTATAAATAAAGAACTACTAAAGTGCTGATATCAGAAAGTAATATCAATGTAAACATCATGGCATTATGTGATAAATAAGTTATGAGTCAGATTATTTCTGTACTCTACTAGATCGTGTAACTTAATATTCATCGTTGACCATGAGGTTCATATAGTCCTTTTTTAGCATGAAATAGAGACAAGGTGTATGTAACTAGGCAGATATATGGAGGAAAGAAACAGAATAAATTGAACAGAAGTAGAAATATATAGGTACTATGGGCAAGTTATTGACCAATGCTATTGATAATATAAAAGCTAAGCCAGTGGATTTATTTTTAAGAGTGAGGGACAGAGAGAGAGAGAGAGGAGAATAATTTTTAGTTTGTCATGTGGTTTTCATTGCTCTGAGACATTTTTGTGTATGGTGCTGGGGTTTGAACTCGCATACTCGTGCATGCCAGGCAAGTGCTGCAACCGCTGAGCCACCGCTCCAGCCCTAAGTGGAATTTTTTTTATAAGTTTTTGGATGGGCTTATTTTTAAATAAAATTTCACACCCTTTCAATTTTGATTTAAGGTCAGACTTACTAAATAATAATATCCTACTCTCTTGCAGTTTCTAAAACATCCTGAGATACAAGAAAGAAGTTTTTACCTTTTAGAAAATTTGCCGCATTCATTTGCAATGTAAATTTCTTTTTAAAATAAATTATTTTTAAATTTATTATTACTATTGCTTTTGAACAATAAGTCATAATTATAAATATTTGTTTTGATATATTTATTCCACATATGATTAAATCAAGTTAATTACTATATAATTTCTATATCCATCCCCTTGTTTACCTATAATTTTTATGTGAAGACATTCGAAATTTATGACTGCTATTTTAAGATGTGCCAAACAATATTTTATTTACTGTAGTCACTCTGCTATATAATGAATATCAAAATCTGTTTCTTCTGTCACTCTGAAACTTGATTAACAACTTCTCATTCTTTCCTCCCCACCCACTTCCAGCTTCTGATAACAATCAATCTACTCTCTACTTCTCTGAGTTCAATGTCATTAGATTCTACATATTATGAAGTATAGTTTCTTTGCCTGACTATTTAACTATATAATATTCTCCAGATCCATCCATGTTGTAAATGACAGGATTTTCTCTTTTCAAGATAGAATAATATTACATTTTGTACATATACCATTTTCTTTATCCATTCATCCACCGATGAATTCTAAAGTTGTTTCTGTACCTTGTTCATTGTGAATAGAGCTGTAGTGAATGTAGAAATGCAGGTATCTGCCTGCCATATTAAGCTCAGTTCCTTTGTAGTTATACTTAGAAGTAGAATTACTGAATCGTATGGTGGCCTTAGTTTTTTGAGGACTCTCCATGTATACAAAAATTTCCATGACAGCTATAATAATTTACATTACTAAAAACAAAGTGTGAGTTCCCTTTTCTCTGAATCCTCTTCAATCCTTATTTTTCATCTTTTTGATAAAAGTCATTTTAACAAGTGTCAGATGAGATCTCACTATAGCTTTAATTTGCATTTCCCCCATTACTAGTGATGCTGAACATTTTCACATGTACTTATTGGCCAATGGTATGGGTTCTTTGGAAGAATATATGCTCAGATCCTTTGTCTATTTTCTAATGGTGTAATTTTTGTGCTATTGGGTTGTTTGAATTCCTTACTTATTTTAGATATTAGCTCTTTATCAGATGTAAAGTTTGTAAGTATTTTCTCTCATTCTCTTGATTGTCCTTTCACTTTGTGCTTTCCTTTGCAATGCAGAAACCTTTTGATTTGGTGCCATCCCATTTTTCCATTTTTGCAATGTAAATTTCTTAATTGCTTACAGTTAATCAGCTTCAGCATTGTCACCAACAACAAACCACATGGATGGTTACTAACTTCTGGAGACTCTTTCCATTATTATTTGTCCTGTTGCATTAAAATGACTGCTTTTGTGATAATTTAGAATTTATTTAGGTGCTTTCAGTTGGTTTTCATGGTGCTACTGAAAAAGTGGCCTTTTTAATGATTAGAAGAAAGCATCCGCCAATGAACTTGAACTCACTAGTACATGATGTCACTTTAAAAAAAAAAATACCAGGGATTGAAGCCAGGGACACTTGATCACTGAATTACATCCCCAGCACTTTTTATTTTTATTTTGAGACAGGGTCTTACCAAGTTGCTTTTGGCCTACCTAAATTGTTGAGGTGGGCTTTGAACTTGCAATCCTCCTGTCTCAGCCTCCCTAGCTACTGGGATTACAGGAGTATGCTGCCACACCTGCCTGATGTCAGACTTTTATCCTGTAAGTCAGCAAATCTTGAGCATCTTGAAATAGGTACCACAATGTTATGGTTTGAATGAAAGTTGTCCCCCAAAAAAGCTCAATATGCCTAAGAGGTAAAATGATTGGGTTATGAGACCCCTAAACCAATCAGCAAATTAATTCCCTGATAGGGATTAACTGGTAACTGCAGGCTTATATGGTGTGGTTGGAGGAGGTGGGTTCCTAAGGGCATGCCTATGGGTATATATTTGGTATCTAGTGACTAAGTCTCTCTCTGCTTCCTGGAGCCATGAGTTGAGCCACTTCCCACCATCAGACTCTTCCACCATGATGTTTAGCCTTCACATTGAGCCTCCAGCAATGGAGTCAGCCACTTGTGGACTGAGACCTCTGAAACTTTGAGCCACTAAATAAATTTTTCCTCCTAAAATTGTTCTTGTTGAATCTTTTAGTCACAGCAATGATAAAGCTGACTTAAACAAACAGAAAAATATATTGTTTATAATTACATGTAAACTATCATATTTTAAAGTAGTATATTTCTTAAGAAGTTAAGTTGTTGTACAAACATAAATGCATATGAAGTAAAAATATGGTATGCCCCTGATCCTAATCCAGAGTTACCCCCACATTGCCCACACCAGTGTATTGATTCTTCAATATTTTCTGCATAATAGTTATAAATATTCTTACACACACACATATATATATAATTGTGAATTTCAAGAATTAAATGATTGCATAACTATAATTTGGCTTATCAGGGAGATAATGAGTATGTTACATTGTTGATTGTCTCCCTAGATCTCCCTATCTTCTCTCCCTCTCCTTTTCCCTGTGCCTCTCCCCTCCCCCCATCCTCAATGTATCTATAATTCCCCTAGATAAAGTGTTGCTATGCATTTGGTAGGTCTACAAGAACTTTACTACCTTTCATCCAAGCCTGGATTTTGTTCTAGCCTCTACAAGTGAGGGAAAATATTTGACCCTTGAGTCTCTGGGTTTGTCTAATTTCACTTAGCATAATTGCTTCCATTGCCATCCATTTTCCTTCTAAAGCCATAATACCATTCTTTCTAATAGTTGAGCAGAAATCCATTGTGTATATGTATGTATACATGTGTGTATGCATGTATGTGTATGTATATATATATATATGTGTGTGTATATATATAAAAGCTTTTGGGTCCATTCATCCAGTGAAGGGTATCTTGGTTGATTACATAATTTAGCTATTGCAATTGAACTGCTATAAGCATTGATTTTGGTCTGTCACTGTAATGTGCTGATTCTCGTTCTACTGGGAAAATACCCAGGAGATGGATAATTGAGTTGTACAATGAATCTCTCCCTAATCTTTTGAGAAGACTCCACAGTGCTTTCCAGAATGGCTGTACAAGCCAATTTGGGGTGGAATATTCTATAGATGTCTATTTGATTTATGGAGTTATCTCCAGAGACCTCTTTATTATTTTTTTTGCTTTGATAATCTGTCTATTGGTAATAAAGGAGTATTAAAGTCTACCAGTATTATTGAGTTGGGATCATAAGTGGTTTTATGTCTTGGGGTATATTTTCCATGTACTTGGGAGTGTTTGTGTTTGGAGCATAGATATTTACTGTGTTTATATCTTCCTGATGTATTGTTCCCTTTACTATGATGTAGTGGCCTTGTTTATCTCTTCTGATTAGTTTATGGTTGTAATGTACTTTGTCAGATATTAGGATTACAACACCAGCTTGCAGATAAGATGTAATGCTTTACAACCTAATACTATTTTTTTAGAGATATAGTGGGAAGGGGAAGGGTGGGATAAGGGAGGGTAATTCGGGGGGGCACTCCTGGGGGTAATTGCAATATCCAGAATATATACACATTTTATATTATTTTGTTAAAATCTTCTAAGGTTGTTCAAAAATAAAAAATTAAAAATTAAAAAAAATAACACCAGCTTGCTTTCTTGGGCCCTAAGCCTGATAGATTTTTTTCCATCCTTTTACCTTCAATCTGTGGATGTCTTTGGCTATAAGATGTGCCTCCTATAAGCAGCATATTCTTAGATTTTTTTTTATCCAATCTGCTAATCTGTGCCTTTTAATTGGTGCATTGAGACCATTCACATTCAGTATTAGGATAGTTATTTGGTTGTGGTTCATAGTCCTCATGTTTTATTAGTGAGGTCTGTGCTGTTTTGGTTGTTCTTTGATAGCATGTACTTTTATTGAATTTCCTTTGAGGGTTTTGAGGTTTATTTATTGTTCTTCTATCTGTAGTTTATCTTTGAGAATTCTTGGTAATGCTGGTTTTCTGTTCATGAACAATGCATGGTTGATCTTGTGAAATGTTCATATTTCTCCTTGGAATTTAAAGCTGAGTTTTGCTGGGTATAGTATTCTTGGATGTGGGTTGTGATCATTCAGAGATTGAAATTTCTCCTTCCAAGATCATCTTGCTTTAGGATCTGAGCTTAAAAGTCAGAGGTGATCCTCTGTGAAAATCTTGAAACATGTAACATTTAATTATCTTTCATTGTATATTATAAACTAAACAATTTTAGAATTAAAATAGTATTACAACTAACAATAACCTATTAGGTAAAGTTTAACATTTCTTCACAGTTTTCTTTAGAACTGATCCCAGTATACGTGGAGCAGTGCCTCAGCAGTTATGGCCCTTGCCTGGCATGTGCGACCCTAGTTCGAACCCCAGCACCATATACACAACTAAACATTGGAGCAATGAAAACCTGATGAAAAACTGATTTAAATTGATTCTTTCTCTTTCTCTCAGTATCCTACTGTCTTTTTTTTAAAAGTAAGATTTATATTTAAGACTCTATTTACAAAAGTACTTGAATTGATTCTCTCCCTCATGGCTATATTATCAAGTTAGTATACAATTAAATTGTTTTCCTTTATATTCAATTTTGGGATTTGCTTGTCTATCATTTTTAATTTGGCTTTAATTTTCAAAATGGGCTTTAATTTTCAAAATGTAGAATGTTCACATAACTCAAATTATAAATTATATTTTAAAATTCTTTAACTTTCCACTAATTTCCACTTCTCCCTAGTGGATAGACATTTTCATTAGTTTTTATTTTATACACACACACACACGTATGTATATATGTAAATAATTTTTGCTTAATTTTTGTTTATGCAAAAACAAATTAGTGAGACCTAAACACTCTCTTGCACTTCGTGTTTTCTTTTTTTATTTTCACTTAAAAATATATGCTGAAAATAACTTCATGTCAGTTCGTGGACATGTTCCTCATTCTTTTTATTGGAAATCTGTTGTGTGGATATGCCAGAGTTTAATTCTACTCTTTTCCTATAAATAGGCATTTTGGTTATCTTTTGTCTTGCTATTAGTAACAATGAAACATTGAACAACTTCCATTTTCCCTGAATATGTAAAGATCTATCTTGAAGATAAACTCCTAGAAGTGAAATTGCTAGTTCAATGAGTAATTGCATGTATGGCTCTGTTAGCTAGCCACAGTCATCTGTTTAGAGCTTCAGAGCTTACAGCATTTTGTATTCTTGCTAAATCACAGCAAGAATTTTTCTAGAGAAAATATTTAAATAGCTTCACATTGATGAACATTTCTGATAAATGTTTGCATTTCAAGCAGCTGCACACTGCTAGTAGATCATATGGTATTGACCATGGAAAGATGTGAGCAAAATGATGTGAAGCAATGAAGGGATGTGATTTGTCTGAAGATGTAATAGTCTAAGAGATGCTTTCTCACTCTTTTCATGCCTCTCAGCACTCCAGGGCCAACTGCCCCCATCCTTTTATCAAAATTATGAACTGGTAGGTTGTGCATTTATTCATGAGCATCCCTCCCCCCTGCCTGCAGCGTAAGCACTGGCCCTGGAGTCCCCAAAGGATATAAGTAATTCCCAGGATCACTTATCTAGAACCAATGTCTGTATTTTACACTTAGCAATTCATCCCATCACCAACTCTGTAATATAGATATAGCGGTGCAGAGAATAAAGTTGATACTCTTGTGAGTGTAAACTATTAAAATTAAATATTATGGAAATTTCTCTTTCTAGTCCAAAGTTATAGATAATAAAAACAACCCAAGTATACATCTGCCTTCTTATCAAGAGCTGGGGAGAGAGATTCCAGATTCTCTTTTATACCTCTTGGTTGTGATTCAATGAGAAGAGGATCAAGTCAGCTGATAGGACAGAAATTTACCATAATACATTGGGCTAAGTTACTCAGGGCACAGGACTTCTGCTTTTAAACTCTAGTTGCTTTCTCAGAATATTCTATTCCATTGGTCTTCAATTCTGTTTTGGTACAATACCATGCTGTTATTGTTACTATAGCCTTGTAGTATAATTTCAGGTCAGGAATTGAGATACCACCTGCCTCCTCCTCCTTCCTGAGTAATGTTTTGGCTATTCTGGGTCTTCTGTTATTCCATACAAATTTGAGTATTGCTTTTTCTGTATCTGTGAAGAATGACGTTGGCATCTTGATATAGGTCCTTAAAAATCCTTTGTTAAGATATATGCCCAAGTATTTATTTTTTGAGGAGATGGTGAAAGGGACAGATTTCCTAATTTCTTCTTTAGTGTCCTTGTTGCTGGAGTATAGGGAAGCTCATGATTTATTGGTGTTAATCTTATAACCAGCCACTTTGCTGAAGTTGTGTATGAGCTTCAGAAGTCTCCTGGTTGAGGAGGATCTTCTAGATAGAGGAACATGTCATCAGCAAATAAAGACAACTTGACTTCTTTTCCTATTCGAATTCCTTTGATTTCCTTGTCTTGCCTGATGGCTCTGGCAAGGGTTTCAAGGACTATATTGAATAAGAGTGGGGAAAGTGGACAGCCTTGTCCTGTTCCTGAATTCAGTGGAAATGCTCTCAGTCTTTCTCCATTGAGCATAATGTTAGCTATGGCTCTGTCATAAATGGATCTTACATAGTTAAATTATCTTCCCTTGATCCCTATCCTTTCTAAGGTTTTGAGCATAAAAGGATGTTGAATTTTATCAAAGGCTTTTTCTGCGTTGATTGAGATGATTATATGATTTTTATTTTTAATTCTGTTTAAGTGGTGAATTACATTTGTTGATTTGCAAATGTTGAACCAGCCCAGCCTTGTTTTCCTGGAATGAAGCCCACTTGATCATGATGTATTATATTTTTAATGTACTTTTGGATCTGATTAGTTAAAATTTTATTAAGGATTTTTGCATCTATGCTCATCAGGGCAATTGATCTATAGTTTTTTCTTGATGGGTGTTTGATAGATTTTGGTATGAGAGTTATATTTGCTTCATAAAAAGTGTTTGATAGTGCTCCAACCCTTTCAATTTCATTGAAAAGCTTATAAAGGATTGGTGTTAATTCTTCTGTAAAAATTTGGTAGAATTCTGTGATGAATCCATCAGGTCCAGGACTTTTCTTTTTTGGAATGCCTTTGATTGCTATTTCGATTTTGGAACTTGAGATAGGTTGGTTTAGATTTTCATTGTCTTCTGGAACAAGTATCTGTTCATATCTTCCAGATTATCAAACTTGGCAGAGTATAAATTTTCAAAATAAGTTCTGATAATCTTCTGGATTTTGGTTGAGTCTGTGGTGAAATCTCCATTTTTGTCTTTGATTTTATTGATTTGCTTCATTTATCTTCTTTTTGGTGAGGTTGGCAAGGGGTCTATTTTATTTATTTTTTTCAAAGAGACAACTCTTTGTTTTATTGATAATTTGTAGTTTTTCTGTTCTCAATTTCATTGATTTCAGCTCTGATTTTAGTTATTTCCTGTCTTCTATTAGCTTTTGGATTGTATTGTTCCTCTTTTTGCAGGAGTTTGAGTTGGAGCATAAGACTATTTGGGCTCTTTCCAGATTTTTTTTTAAAAGAGGGGACAGTGAGAGAAAGAGAGAAGCAATTTTTATTTAGTTTTTCATGTGCCTTTTGTTGCTCCAAGACTTTATTGTGTATATGGTGCTGGGGTTTGAACTTGCGTACTTGCGCATGCCTGGCAAGTGCTGTAACCACAGAGCCACTGCTCCAGGCCCCAGATTTTTGATATATGCACTCAGTGCTATAAATTTAATTCTCAAGAATGCTTTCATACTATCCCAGAGATTTTGATATGTTATTTCATCATTTTCAAGAATTTCTTGATTTCTGATCTCATTTGGTCTTTTATCCATCTTCATTTAAAAGGGTATTATTCAATTTCCATGTATTTGAGTAGCTTCTATTATTTTTCTTGTTGTTGATTGCTAAGATCATGGCATTGTGATCTAACAGGATATATGGGATCATAACAGCGTTTTGTTAAGGTTAACTCTGTGGACTAGGATATGGTCTATTTTTGAGAAGGATTCGTGAGCTGCTGAGAAGAAGGTAAATTCAGCTGATTTAGGATGGGATATTCTGTAGATGTCTGTTAAGCCCAATTGGTTAATAGAGATGTTCAGATTGGAGATATCTTTGTTGATTTTTTGTTTCAATGATCTGTCCAATGTTGATAACGGTGTATTGAAGTCCCCCAGTATTTTTATGTTGAGATCAATGAGGGGTTTAATGTATTTTTTCCATATATTTGGGGGAATTGTGATTGGGGACATAAATGTTAATTAATGTTAAGTCTTCTTGGTGAATTGTCCCTTTTGGTATGATGTAGTGTTCATCTTTATCCTTTCTGAGTAGTTTTGGATCAAAATTAACTTTATCAGATATTAGGATTGCTATGCCAGCTTGCTTTTTTGGGCCACAGTCCTAGTAGACATTTTGTCAACATTTCACCTTCAGTCTGTGTCTATTTTTGAGTGTGAGGTGAGTCTCTTGCAGACAACATACTATTGGATTTTTTTTTCCAATAAACCAATCAGTGTATTTTAATTGGGGCATTGAGACCATTCACATTCAGAGTTAGAATAGATATGAGATGAACCCTCATACCTTTTACTATCTGATATTTGATAAAGAGGACAAAAACATAGTGTGGAAGAATGATAGCCTGTTCAACAAATGGTGTTGGACAAATTGGACAGCCATATGTAGACAACTGAAATTGGATCCTTACCTTTCACCCTGCACAAAAATTAAATCAAAATGGTTCGAGGATCTGGATTTTAAACCAGCAATTCTACAATTGCTTGAAAAAGAAGTAGGATCAACATTACATGACATAGGGGTCGGCACAGCCTTCCTTAACAGGACTCCCATGGTGCAAGCAGTAAAATCAAGACTAAATGCATGGGATACAATTAAACTAAAAAGCTTTTGCATAGCTAAAGATTTAGTCAAGAGTCTCAAGAGAGAACCTACAAAATGGGAGAAAATTTTTGCCTGCTACACCTCAGATAGAGGGCTAATATCTAGAACATACAGAGAACTCAAAAAACTAAATACCAAAATCACAAATAATCCAATTAATAAATGGGCTATGGAACTAAAAAGAGGCTTCTCAATGGAGGAAATCCAAAAAGCCCATAAACATGAGAAAATGCTCTGCATCACTAGCAATAAGAGAAATGCAAATCAAAACTTCACTGAGATTCCGCCTCACTCCTGTCAGTGTGACAAAAATGAAGAATATGAACAATGACAGATGCTGGAGGGGATATGGGAAAAGAGGAACACTGTTTCGATGCTGATGGGACCGCAAAGTGGTACAGCCACTCTGGAAAGCAGTGTGGAAACTCCTCAAAAAATTAGGGCTGGAACTGCCTTTTGACCCAGCTATCTCACTCCTGGGTATCTTCCCAAAAGAGCTAGTATTGGCATATTATAGAGATACAGCTTCATCAATGTTTACTATAGGTAAATTATGGAACCAACCCAGATGCCCCTCACTTGATGAGTGGATTCAAAAACTTTGGTACTATATACAATGGAATACTACTCAGCTATTAGAGAAAATGATATTATGGCATTTGCAGTCAAATGGTTGGAGACAGAAAAAATTTTGATGAGTGAAGTATCCCAAACTCAGTGACTCAAGGGTTGAATGTTTTCTTTCATTTGGGGAAGCTAGAATATAAGCTGAAACAGTATGATAGATGGCTAACCTAATAGTTACCTCAACATGTATGAATTTTTACACGATCATGGGGAACCTTGCCTAGGTTCCTTGGGGACCTACAGAGGGGGCAGGGAGGGTGGAAGGGAGTAGGAAGGACATCAAGAGAACAGAGGGAGGTAGTATGGGGGAATCTAATCAAAGGGAACCTCCAACTTCTAAGAGAAGTTCAATTAACTTGGGGCTTAAGTAGGGGGAAACATGGAACCATGGGGAACCCAAGGGGGAGTAAACCATGGACTGGCACCAGCCTTGGCTTGTTCTGTCATTACACTTTTGTTCTTTATTATTTGATGATGAATCCCTCCTAATTGTAAGACCATGTTTATCGAATAAAAATTAAAAAAAAAAAAAACTCTAGCTACCTTAATTCTTGGTCTTCCCAGAATTTGCCTCTCCTCAAAGTGTTTTCTCTTTGCTGGGAAACTAATCTAAAACCTTACTCTATCTCCATTATGAATTTAAATGCATATCATAGTTCACAGTCAAAAACAAAGAACCTTATACCTGAGATGAATAAATGAACTGAGTTATTCTTTCTGGTATGGGTCTCCAAAATAGATGAAGCCTGATTCATTTAAGTTACCAATTTTCTAACAAAACCAATTCCTTCTTATTAATATGTAGTAACTGTACATTTGATTGCTATAGAGATAATTCATATTTTCTCTGTTATTGACAGACTATTGTAATCTTAATACTTTTATACTTTTCTAATTTAATTATCTTGCATATTCTAAAACCTGACAAACCAATTCTATTAACAACTTGCAAAACTTTATTATTTACATGAAAAATTTTACATTTCTTTCTGAGTCCTCTTCTCCCTTAGAGCAAATGCCTCAAACTTTGCCATTTTGCCGTTTCTGTATCCATGATTCAGGACCAATAGGGTTACAAATGTCTCTGAATAGTCAGATACCTTGACAAGTTATCTAAATAAACTTTGCCAATGATAAAATTAGCACTTTATTTAATTTTCTTAATTATATGTGTTATTGCCATAAACTGTAAAGGGTAAGTACTGGGATCCCAGCACGAAGTTCCACTTAGAAATTTTGCTAGAGTGAAGGTTCCTACTATTTCTTATTTTTCTTTTCCTGTAGAAATTACTCCTCAGTGTATTAGTGGCTTATTCCTTTAGGATGATTTTTTTAAAAAATCAAATTTCTATTTTAAAATAGCCTGAAAAAAAATTGAGTGAATAAACTTTCCTGTTTGACCAAAGTCTTTCACCCTCCGTGGAAGTGGGAACCTAAGAACTTTTCCTCCCTTTTTGACCTCCTTTGCCTAGGGAAAGGGAAAAGGAACACAAGAACATCACACTTTCAATTTTGCTGAGAGGTGGCTCCTAAACCAGCTGGGGCTGGTTATGTGCATTGTGGGGTAGAAGACTGTCATGCTGGTGGTCTTTCTGACCCTGACAGCAAGGAGTTATTCCAGAGTCTTAAAATAAAAGGAAAACCATTCACTAATTGAAAAAATGCCATGAATGAAAAGCATAGTCTAGTCCTCAATGTGTGTGCTCAGTGCAGCCAGTCTCACCGTTCTGCTCCGGGCTATAAATAGTTATGGAAAGAGGGTTTCCTGAGCAGCACAGCAACTCTCTGCTGAGTGCTGCTCCTTGCTGCCTTTCTAAGGAACAGGTAATGTTGGAGGAGGAGGTTGTCTCTCATCACCTCTTATCAGTTTTTTTCATGCTCTAAAAACAGTTGTCTAGACTGTTAGTTGCCACCATGCCTGGCCACATTCTTCTAGCCTGAGAGAGCTCCTTGGGAGTTCAGAAAAAAATGACAATTTTGTGTTTAATTTTTACAAATTCTTATTCATGTATTTGTGTGAAGACCATTGGGATCACTGGGGAAGTAAGGGCTTTGCTTTATAGGATCAGTCCTAGTAATAGGAAAGAGGGAGGGAAGAACAGCAGGCCAGTCCATATGCGGTCTCATTAGACACTGAATTAACCAAAGGAAAAGGATTTGGGGATACAGTTTGAGGAATCATTTTAAAATGAGCACATAGTTTGAAGACTCAGAAGTTAACAAAATGAAGTAGAGCTTTCCTCTCTTTAGCTCTGCTATAAGAGAGAGGGAAATAAAAAGGAACAAGCACTCCAAACTCAATAATTCCCAAACCAAACTCATCATTTTTGCTGCTGTGGTTAAGAAATGGCACCATCACCCCCAGTGTGCTTCAGCCAGAGCCTGATCACCATCCTCTTCCTTCATTCACCCCCAGTAAATGACCTCAATGAATTTATCCATCTCTTAAGTTCATTCTCTTCTTTCCACCACCCTTTGTCGTCTCTCCTGTAGAGGCCCCATGAGGTCTTGCTGGGATGTTGTAATCACCTTAGGACTATTTTTTTTTTTTTAATTTATCTGGCTATCCCCATCCTTTCCCCAATTTCTCATTCAGGGTGCAGCTGCAATGATGTCTCTAAAGTTAGATATCTTCACAGTTCTTATTTAACGTAGTTTGGTGGCTCCTCTCCTTCAGTGAATAATGTCTGAAGGCCTGAGTATACTAACCACACTTTCCTTCACTCTCCTCTCAGGTCCTATGTGGCCACTATCCACAGACTCATGGTACTCTTCATATTCTTTAATTGATCCACACGCTCTCTCACATTCAGATGTGACTTGTCCTTATTTCTCTTAGCCTAGATCTTAAATGTAGTAAAATTCCCCCTCACCTAGGTATTATTTCCTGATTCTAGAGTTAGGTTCTCTTGAACTATTATTACCAAAGCACTCTGAATTTTGCCCTCAAATATTTACTCATTACTCTTATTTGCAATTAGAGAACTTCGGTTGTTTTCCCTGCTGGCCTAAGGCTTTGGAAAGCATTAATATCTGATTTGATTATAATAGGCATTAAATAATTATGTTGATACATAACTAAATGCATCATGCCCAGAGGCTATGCTTGAATGATGGCTCCAAGGCTCCATTTTATTATTTTATTCTATTTTACGTGTTATGAATTGAACTCTGGGGCACTTTACCAGATCTCTTTATTTTTGATTTTGAGACAGTCTGTCACTAAATTGCAGAGGGTGGCCTCAAACTTGCCATTCTTCTGTCTCAGCCTCCCAAGTTGCTGGAATCACACAAGTGTACAACCATGCCCAACTCCTAAGGCCCCATTTTAAATCAACATTAACCAAGTACCATTTACACAAAAATACAAATTTTAAGTCTATAGCTGAATGGATTTTTAATAGATATATAAAACAGGTGAAACTAATAAATCAAGATATAGAACATGTCTATCACCACAAACAATTTCTTTATACTCCTTCCCAATAAATCCACCCTTTACCTCCACTCTTGCTAAGTACAGTAATTATTTCTATCACTAAATATTGTTTGGGTTTTACATGCTTTTTAATTTAATATTAATAGAAAATACACCATATACTATTTTATATCTTTTCTCACCCAGAATGAAAGATTTTTTGTGAGTCACACATGTTGTTACGTGTAGTTTGTTCTTTTAAACTACTGAGTATAATTCTTGTTTCAGTTCAGTTTGTGCTGCTATAACACAACACTCAAGACTGGGTGATTTGTAAAGAACATAGATATTTTTCTTATAATTCTGGAGGTTGGGAGTCCAAAATCAAGGGAGAGCTTTCTTCCTGCATTGTGACAGAGCTGAAAGCATCACAGGGCAGGGGAGAGAGACACAGAAATGGGGGGAGGGGGAGGGACGAAGAAAAGGAGAAAGGAAGGGGGCCAAACTCATCCTTTTATCAGAAACCTATTCCTGCAGCTACTTACTCACTCCTTCAAGAACAGCATTAATCTACTTCTAATCCTCATGATCTAATCACCTTTTTAAAATTCCACCTCCAAATACTACTGCATTGGAGACAAAGTTTTCCAGCACATGATCTTTGGGGACACATTCAAACCACACCAATCCCATTGTTTGAACATCACATTTCATTTTCTATTCTCCTACTGAAACACTGATAGAAACTGTGGTTTCTGGATTTCAGCTATCATCAATATAAAGCTGCTATGAACATTATGCACAAGTTGTTTTGTGAGTATGTGTTTTTATTTTTCTTGATTTTAATGACTCACCAACACTGGACATTTTCAAGTTTTTTTTTCTTTTCACTTTGTCTATTCTAATGGACATCAAGTAGTTTCTCATTATAATTTTAATTTTAATTTCTCTGATTATTAAAGATGCTGAGCACTTATATGTCATAGCTTGTTGCCAATTCAGATATCTTCATTTGTGAAATGTCTACTCATGTCTTTTTCATATTTTAAAATTGTTTTCTGTCTAATTGAATTAAGAGGGTTTATGTGTGTACATATATATGTATTTCTCAACCGATACATATATATGTTTATAGACACACAGAGAAAGAGAGAGAGAGAGATTTCTCAAGAGAAGTAATACAAATAGCCAACAAATATGTGAAAAAGTATTCAATATTCCTGGCAATCAGGGAAATTGAATCAAAACCATATTGAGATTCTATCTCACTCCAGTTAGAATGGCAACCATCAATAATACAAATAATAATGCTGGTGAGGATATAGAGGAAAGGCACACTCATACAATGTTGGTGCAATTAGAACAACCGCTTTGGAAAGCAGTATAGATATTTCTTAGTATTATATTATCTCATGTATCTATTTTTCTTTAGTTGCTTGTATTTTGGGGTCATAGTCAAAAAATGTTGTTGCCTAAACCAGTGTTTTGAAGTGCTTCCCCTGTGTGTGATTTTTACAGTTTTGTAGTTTCAGGTCTTGCATTTAGTTATTTCATCCATCTGAGTTGATTTTCATACAGGTTGGTCTAAATTCAACCTCCTGCATATAAGGCTGTCCTTTCTATAATGTGCATTTGGGGAAAGTTTGTCAAGCGTCAGTTGGCTCTATTGTCAGGGTTTATTTCTGGAAAATCTATCTCTTCCCCTTGGTCTATGTGTCTATATTTATGCCAGTTCCATGCTGTTTTGGTTAGTATGGCTCTGAAGTAGGTCTTGAAATCAGGTATTATGATATCTCCACATATATTCTTTTTAGGATTTTAGAATTTATTTTCCAGTTTGGTGAGTAATGTCCTTGGTATTTCAATGGGGATATCATTGAATCTATTGCTTTGTGTAGAGTTGACATTCTAACAATATTCTTCTAATCCTTGAATGTGGGAGCTCTTTAAACTTTTGGTATCTTTTTCAATTTCTCTCATCAGTGTTTTGTAATTTTCATTGTAGGGGAGTTTTACTTCTTTGATTAAATTTATTTCCAGGTATTTTTGGTGACTATTGTGAATGGCATTGCTTTCATGATTGTGATTTTTCTCAAAAGGTTTATTATTGATTTATAAAAATGCTACAAATTTTGGGTTAATTTTGTACCCTACAAATTTACTGAAGTTGTTCATCAGTTCTGATAGCTTTTAGGTTTTTCTTCATGTAAAATCAAATCATTTGTAAACAGATAATTTGAATCCCTCATTTCCTATATGTATGTATTATATTTCTTTCTCTTGTTTAATTACTCTGGCTAAAACTTCAGTAAAGTATTAAATAAGAGCAGTGAGAATGGCCATCCTCGTCCTGTTTAAGATCTTGGAGGAAATCCTTTCGCTTTTCCTCCATATGATGTTGGTTGTGGGTTTGTCATGCATACTATTTATTATGGTGAGATTCAACCCTTCTGCATCTGTTTTTTCATAATTTTTATAATGAAGTGATGCTGATGAATTTTATCAAATGCACGTCTTCCTTTTATTAAGATGCTCAAATGATTTTTTATCCTATTGATGTAATGTATTATGTTTATTAATTTATATAAGTTGAAACATACTTGTGTTCTTGGGAAAAACCCAATTGATCATGGGGAATGATCTTTTTGATCAATAGATATTTTATGAATAGATTTTATTGGCTATCATTCTCTTGAGAATTTTTGCATTTATTTTCATCAGGGATATTATTCAATGGTATTTTGTTCTTGGTATTGGTGTGTCCTTGTTGGTTTCATAGCAGGGTAATGCCAGGTTTCAGTAATGAATTTGGAAGGGTTCTCTTGAATTTTTCAAAATAGTTTGAGAAGAATTGACATTAGCTCTTCTTTAAATATTTGTTAAAATTTAAAATGATGCCATCTGGTCCTCGGCTTTTCTTTGTTGAAAGATTTTTTTATTACTGATTAATTTTTGTTATTTGTTATTGTTTTATTTCCTCATGGTTCAATTAAATATATTTATATGTCCAGAAATTAATCCATTTCTTTCAAGTTTTCCAATTAGTTAGCATTTAGGTTTTATAATAGTCCTTTATGTTCCTTTTTATTTCTGTGGTAGTGGTTGTAATACTTTCTTTTTCATGTTTAATTTTATTCATATAGGTCTTTTTTCTTTTTTCTTTGTTAGATTAGTTAATGGTTATGGATTGTTTATCTTTTCAAAAAACCAGCTCTTGGTTTCATAGATCTTTTAAATTGGTTTTAGCCTCTATTTATTTCTCCTCTGATCTTTGTTATTTCCTTCTATTAATTTTGGGTTTGATTTGTTCTTGGTTTTCTGGATTTTTGATATACATTGTTATGTTATTTATTGGAAATCTTTTTATTCTATGTTTTTAGAGGTAGGTGTCTATTGCTATAACTTTACCTTTAAGTACTGCATTTGCTACATCCTGTTAAGTTTTGGTATATTATGTTTAATTTTCATTTGTTTCAAAATATTTTCTAATTTTCCTTTTAATTTCTTTGATTCATTATTCATTCAATAACAGGTTGTTTAGTGTCCATGTAGTTGTACAAGTTCCAGAGTTCCTCTTGTTGTTGGTTTCTACTTTTATTCTATTTTTGTGAGCAGAAAATACGTATGATATGATTTCTTTCTCTTTTTAATTTGTTAAAATTTGTGGTTCAATATGTGGTCTATCCTAAAGAATGTTCCATGTATTGATGATAAGAATATGTATACTTCAGTTCTTAGATGAAATGTTTTGCAAAGGTCTGTTTGATATTTAGTAATATAGTGTAACTTAAGTGTTTTTTTTTTGTTTTGTTTTGTTTTGCTTTTTTTTCTTTTTTTGGTCTGAATGACTGGCCCATTGGTGAAAGTGGTGTACTAAAGTCCCTCAATATTATTTTATTGGCAACTATCTCCCTCTTCAGATATAATATTGCTGGTTTTATAAAACTGGGTGCTCTGAAGTTAGGTGCTCATATATTCATAAATGATATATTTTCTTGTTTAAGTAATCCCTTGATCATTATGTAATGACTTTGTTTCTTACAGTTTTGCTTTAAAGCTTATTTTGTCAGATACAAGTGTAGCTATTGCTGCTTACTTACGGTTTCCATTACCATGGAAAAATCTTTTTCATTCTTTCATCTTCAGTCTATGTGTGTCTTTACTGATTGAGTTTCTTGTACACAGTATATTCTTGGATCTTTTTAAATATATCTGTTTAGCCAGTTTTGACATTTTAATTGGGAATTTAGTTTATTTGCATTCAAGGTTATTATTGATAGGTTAAAAACTTGCTTCTGTGAATTTTAAAACATCTATTTATTTTGAATATTCTTTGAACTTTTCTGTTCATTTTTTGGCACTACTATATTGATGATTTTTTTTTTTTTAAAGAAAGAGGGACAGTGAGAGAGACAGAGAAAGGGAGAAACAACTTTATTTAGTTTATTTAGTTTTTCACATGGCCTTAGTTGCTCCAACACTCAGTTGTGTACGTGGTGCTGGGGTTTGAACCCGGGTCCTCGTGCTTGCAAGGCAAGCGCCGAAACCGCTGAGCCACCGCTCCAGCCCTATATTGATGATTTTTATTCTCTTCTATTTGTTTCTCTTTTAATCTGATTTTCTTGTGAGTTTTATACTTTCATGTGTTTCCATGATGGCAGTTTTCTTTCATTTGCTTCTGGATGTAGAACCTCCTTAGGTTTCTCTTATATGGTCAGTCTGTGTTAATAAATTCCCTCAGCTTTTGCTTGTCTTTGAAGGTCTTTTTTCTTCATTTCTGAAGGTTAGCCTTTTCTGGCTTGGCAGTTATTTTCTTTCAAGAGTTATGTTGTCATTTTATTTCCCCCTATCCTGTAAAGTACTTGCTGAGAAATCTGCTATTGGTCTAAGAAAGGTGCTTTTCAATGTGACTTGGTACTTTTCTCCTGCTATTTTTAGAATTACCTTCTCTTATGCTTTTGAAAATTTGACTGTATTTTGCTGCAGAGAGGAATTTTCTGGTCATTTCTGTTTGGGATCCTATTGACCTCCTATATCTGGATATCAATATCTTTCCCAAGTTTAGGGAAGTACTTGGCTATTATTTCATTGAATAGGTTTTCAATTCCTTTAACTTTTTTTTTCCTATTCAAATGTACTTAAAATGTGAATACAGTATTATTATCTGACTGGGATTTTAAGACCTATCTTCTGCTTCATCTTGCTGAGGTTTTCAATTGTGTTTTTATTTGACTTACTGAGTTGTACATTTACAAGATTTTTGTCTGATTTGTTTTCAAGATCTATATCTCTTTGATGAATTTCTCACTCACATCATGAGTTGTTTTCCTAATTTTTTCCAATTTGTGTTCTCTTTCCTAATCTTGTCAAATTTTCGTTCTCTTGAATTCCATTCAGTTCCTTATGATCATTCTTTTGAACTCTTTATTAGGAGTTTTGTCTGCCTTTGAGGTCTTCTGCTAAAGAGTTCTTATGTACCTTTGGAGAATATCACGTTATTTTGATTTGTTTTGTTTCATATTTCTTGTTAGCCTTCTTTGGAATTTCTGCATTTGGTGGATCCCTCTCTCTATCACTTATAAGGTGACTTTCATAATAAGCAGCTTTCTTCTGAATATATAAGTCTTGGGGTACTGGTTTGGTAAACTATGCTGGCTTTGATCCCAGTTAAACATCACAATATAGAATCACCCTAATTTCTTTGCCTATAATCAATGAGGTTTGGGATGGTTCATATAATGGCAGGGCCAGAGTGCCCTTCTTTCTCCCTGGGCTAAGGGGTAAGTGTGACAAGCAACAAAGGAAGGTATGGTGAAAATAGAAATTGGGATGGGGTGCCCAATTTGTGGCTACTCCAGGAGTTAATAGTGGTGCTAGAAATGTACAATGGATGTTTCCCAAGCAGTGGTAGCATGCCTATGGGCTCAGCTGCAACTTGAATGACTAGAATCTATCTTAACTGGAGAGGGCTGTAAAGTATGGGACACACATACTGGTCTAGTAGCAGCTTCACCCAAATATGAAGGTCAGAAAGATTTAGGACTGTAACCTGGGGAACACTTCATCTTGGTTGGATTTGGGCATGACTCAGGCCAACTAGGTGCCCTCATTACCATCAGTGACAATGGGTCAAGGCAGGATACAACTTAATTCAGACTTTGTATTGTTGTCCATAATGCAGCAGCCTGGGATATTTGTACTGAAGAGGAGACAATGCAAGTATTTCTTTGGTATAGAGTGCAGGAAGCTTTCCTAAATAAGCTACAAACCTATCCCTCCTGTGACTAGAATTGCTAGTGTCTACAATGAGGTTGCCAGATGATGAGTGTCTTCTAGGACTTTCCTGTTTTTGCTTTCCTGCAGTAGGAAGTGTCCCTGGCCAGAACCAGTATCATTATTGCCAGTGTGCTTTATTTCACTGTCTGTGCAACTATATAACAAGTCTTCATGTCTCATAGGATTGTTGTCTCTCCATTGCTTTGGAGTGCAGTTATTTATTTGTAATTCTGCGGTTTTTGTTTGTTTAGTCATTTCTATGGAATAGACTATGAGTTCTGGGCACCACTTTTTGGCTTTCTTGTTAGCTGTGCATCCATAACACATTCTGAGAATTTTTACATTTATGATTATGAGTGAGATTATTTCTAAATATTATTTCTTTGCAATGCCTTGCTAGGGTTTAGTATTAAATCAAGTCTATTCTCATAAAATTGGGGAGAATTTTATCTTTTACTTCATAAAATAGGTTTAGTAAGATCAGTGTTCTTTCTTTCCTTTTTTTTTCTCTGTCTGCCATATGATACCCCCTACCATATTATTATTTTTGTTGGTGCATTATAGCTGTACGTAATGATGGGATTTGTTGTTACATATTCATAGATGCACATAATTCATCAATATAATTTTATCACTATCTCCCCAGTACCACCCACCTGGTCCCTTTCCTCTTTTTCTTCCTAATATACACAAATATAGTGACAATTCTTATACCTATGAAGAACATTATTTATATACATGACAGTAGTATATACAGTGACATAAATATTTGTACTATCCCTTCTTTTGACTCAGTTCTCTAATTTCCTCTTCTCCTCCCTTCCTATCACCCCTTATTCTTTTTAGATAAATTTGACCATAGGATTAAACATTTACATTTTTATGAAAGCATGCAGTATAGCTTATTCTGATTCAGTCCCTAGTATTCCCCTACCCTTTCTCCTCATTTCTCTTCCCTCTACTGGGGGTTGTTTACTAAATGGCTTCCCCCCTGCCCCGAACTTGTTTTAGTGAGTCATTGAATGATATATTGATGAGATTCACTGTTACATTCAAAACTGGACATGAGCAAGTTAAGTCTGATACCTTCCATTAACTTTCCTGATTTCATTCCTCCTTCTAGTTCCTTCCCTTCGGCTATTCCTCTGTTCTTTTCCTTATTTCGGGTTAGCTTCCACAAATCAGAGAGAGCATTTGACCTTTGGTTTTTTTTCAGACTGGCTTATTTCATTTAGCATGACATCCTCCAGTTTCATCCATTTGTCAGCAAATGACATAATGTTATTCATCCTTGTGACTAATACACCATTGTGTGCATATGCCACAATTTCTTCATCCATTCATCAGTTGAAGGGAGCCTTGGTTGGTTCCACAGCTTAGTTATTGTGAATTGAGCTGCTATGCACATTGATGTGGCTACATTCCTGTAGTATGCTGCTTTTAGGTCCTTTGGATATATACCCAGTTGGATAGCTGGGTCAACTGGTGGATCCATTCCCAGTTTTTGAGTAATCTCCATACTGTTTTCCAGAGTGGTTGTACTAGTTTACAGTCCCACCAACAATGTATTAGTGTGCCCTTTTCTCCACAACCCTTCTAACATTTGTTATTCATATTCTTGATTATTGACATTCTAACAGGAGTGAGGAGAAATCTCAACATAGTTTTAATTTGCATTTCTCTAATTGCTAGAGATGTAGAGCATTTTTTTTCATGTATTTGTTCATAATTTGTATCTCTTCTTTTGAGAAGTGTCTGTTTAGTTCTTTTGCCCATTTATTGATTGGGGTGTTTGTTTTTCTGATGTTGAGTTTTGTAAGTTCTTTGTGTATCCTGGATATTAATGCCCTGTCTGAAAAGCAAGGGACAATTTTTCCCCATTATGTAGGTTTTCTCTTCATACTCTTGTTTCCTTTGCTATGAGGAAGCTTTTTAATTTGATGCCATTCCATTTATTGATCTTTATTCTTGTGCTTTGCAGGTCTTATTTCAGAAGTCAATTCCTGAGCCAATGTGTTGGAGTGTTCGGCCTACCTTTTCTTCTAATAGGTGCAGGGTTTCTGTCTAATTCCTATGTCTTTGATCCACTTTGAGTTGAGTTTTGTACAGGGTAACTGATAGAGTTTGAGATTAATTTTATTACATTTGGATTTCCAGTTTTCCCAGCACCATTTGTTAGACTATATTTTCTCCAGTGTAAGTCATTGGCTCCTTTGTCGAGTATGAGATAACTGTATTTATGTGTTTGTCTCTGTGTCTTCTGTTCTAGTCTGTTGATCTTCATGTCTATTTTGGTACCAGTACCATGCTGTTTTGTTATTACACCTCTCTAGTATAATTTGAAGTCTGGTATTGTGATTCCTCCAGCTTCTCTTTTCTCGCTAAGGATTTCTTTGGCTATTCTGGGTCTCTTATTTTTCCAAATGAATTTCATGACTGATTTTTATAATTCTGTGAAGAAGGTCATTGGAATTTTGATGGGTATTGCATTGAATCAAATCTGTATGGTGCTTTAGGTAATACGGCCACTTTGATTATATTGATTCTGCATATCCAAGAACATGAGAGGTCTTTCCATATTCTAAGATCTTCTTCAATTTCTTTCTTTCATGTTCTATAATTTTCATTATAGAGATCCTTCACCTGTTTTGTTAGATTGATTCCCACGTACTTTTTTTCTTTTGAAGCTATTGTGAATGGGGTATTTTTCCTAATTTCCTTCTCAGTAAATTCATTATTGGAATAAAGAAATGCAATTGATTTGTGAATGCTGGTTTTGTATCCTGCTACCTTGCTACATTCATTTATGAGCTCTAGAAGTCTTTTGATGGAGATTTTTGGATCTTCGAAATGTATAAACATGTCATCAACAAGCAGTGATAATTTGAACTCTTCTTTGCCTATTTGTATCTCTTTAATTTCCTTCTCTTGCCTAATTTCTCTGGCCAAAGTTTTAAGGATTATGTTGAATAGGAGTGATGAAAGTGGGCATCCTTTCCTAGTACCTGTTTTCAGAGGAAATGCTTTCAATTTTTCTCCATTCAGAATAATGTTGGTCTTAGGTTTGTCATAAATGTCCTTAACTATGTTGAGGTAAGTTCCTTCTATTCCTATCATTTCTAGTATTTTAAACATGAATGGTTGTTGTACTTTGTCAAATGCTTTTTCTGTATCTATTGAAATAATCATTTGATTCTTGTTTTTAAGTCTATTTATATGGTGAATTACATTTATTGACTTCCAAATATTGAACAAGCCCTGCATCCTTGGGATGAATAACACTTAGTCATGCTGTAATATCTTTTTAATGAGTTTTTGTATGTGGTTTGCCAATATTTTATCAAGGATTTTTGCATCTATGTTCATTAAGGATATTTGTCTAAAATTTTCTTTCTTTGATTTGTCTTTGCAGGTTTTGTTATCAGGGTGATACTGACTTCCTAGAAAGAGTTTGGTAGAGTTTCCTTTCTTATTTCATGGAATAATTTGAGGAGGATTGGTATTAGTTCTTCTTCAAAGGTCTTGTAGAACTCAGCTGAGAATCCATCTAGTCCTGTAATTTTCTTTGTTGGAAGGCTTTTGATGGCTATTTCTATTTCATCACTAGAAATTGATCTGTTTAAGTTTTCTATTTGCTCCTGGTTCAACTTGAATGGTTTGTATTTCTCTAGGAATTTTTCCATATCTTCAAGATTTTATAGCTTATTGGAGTATAGGTTTTCAAAATAGCTTCTGATGATTCTTTGGATTTCAGAAGTATCGTTGTGATGTTTTCTTTTTCATCCCAGATTTTAACGATATGAGATTTTTTTTCTCTTTTTGTGAGTGTGGCTAATGGTTTATTGATTTTGTTTATCTTTTTGAAAAACCAAATTTTATTACATTTATTTTTGTATTTTTTCTTGATTTCAATTTCATAGATTTCAGATATGATTTTAATTACTTCCTGCCTTCTCCTAATTTTTTGTCAGTTTGTTCTTCTTTCTCTAAGATGAAGTGTTAGGTTATTAATTTTGTGTCTTTCTATTATTTTAAAGAATGAGCTTAATGCTATGAACTTTCCTCTTAGGACTGCCTTCATAACTGTCTCATAGATTTTGATATGTTATATTACTGTTCTCATTTATCTCCAGGTGTTTTTTAATTTCTCCCTCAATTGCTTCTGTTATCCAGTTACTATTTAAGAGTATATTATTTAATCTCCAGGTGTTAGAGCAGTTTCTATTTTTATCTTATAATTAATTTCCAGCTTCATTCCATTAATATCTGAAATGATGCAGGGTATTATCTCTATTTTTTGTACTTACTAATGTTCACTTTGTGCACTAGAATATGATCTATTTTAGAGAATGTTACATGTGCTAGTGAAAAGAAAGTATATTTGGATGTTGATGGGTGAAATATTCTAAAAATGTCTGTTAGGTCCAAACTATTCATTGTATAGTTGAGTTCTATAGCATCTTTACACAGTTTTTGTTTAGAGGATCTATCCAGTTATGAAAAAGGTGTGTTAAAGTCCCCCAGAATAATTATATTTTGGTCAATTTGATTCTTGATTTTAAGGTTTGTTTTATGTATAGCAATGCTCCATTGTTGGGTGCATATATATTTATGATAGTTATATTCTGTTGCCGTTTGATTCCCTTTGAGCAGAATGAAATGACCTCTTTTTGTCTCTTCTGATTACTTTTGGTTTGACGTCCCCCATATCCGATGTGAGAATTGTGGTACCAGCTTGGTTACAAGAAGTATGTGCATTATATTTTTCCCCATCCCTTACTTTCAGCCTATGCATGTCTTTGCCTGTGAGGTGCTTGCAGGCAGCATATTATTGGTTCTTATTTTTATTCTAACCTGTCAACCTATGTCTTTTGATTAAGAAGTTTAGGCCATTTACATTCAATGATCTTATTGAGAGATGATTTTTATTTCCTGTCATTTTATTATATTTTTAGTATGTGAATTGGAATGATTATACTTCTAGTGTAACATCTCCCTGTGTTGGTTTTCATTTCTGTTTTGTGCTTCTTCTTTGTGATATATTTTGTTGAGTATGTTTTGTAGGTCAGGCTTTCTATTTGTGAATTCTTTTAGCTTTTGTTTATCATGGAACGTTTTATTTCATCTTCAAATTTGAAGCTTAATTTTCCTGGGTATTGTGTTCTTGGTTGACAACCCTTTTCTTTCAGAGCTTGGTAGATATTATTCCAAGCCCTTCTTGTCTTTAGAGTCTGAGTTGAGAGAAGTCAGTCATGATGCAAATTGGTTTTCTTCTAAATGTGATTTGTCTCTTTTTGTCTTGCAGCTTTTAAGATTTTGTCCCTGTTCTGTACGTTAGGCATTATCATGATAATGTTCCTTGGGGTGGGTCTGTTGTGATTTTGTATATTTGCAGTTCTATATGCTTCCTGAATTTGAGTTTCCATTTCATTCTTAAGGTTTGGAAAATTTTCTGAAATTATTTCATTGACAAGATTATATAGACCATTAGTTTGTGCTTCCACGTTTTCCTCTACCCCAGTGACTCTCAAATTTGGTCTCTTGATGTTGTCCCAAATTTCTTAAATATTCTGTTCATGATCTTTTAACATCTTTTGCTATGGTCTATTTTATTTTTGAGATTATTTATTTTATCTTCAAGACCAGGAAACCTTTCTTCCAAGTCTTGAATTTATTGGTGGTACTTTCCATTGGATTTTTAATTTGGTTCACTGATTCCTTTATTTTGAGGATTTCCATTTATTTCCTCTTCAGCATCTTTATCTTTTTGTTGAAGTGGTCTTTCACTCCCTGTATTTCCTCTCTGTATTCCTTCTTTGCTTCATTTTTAGGTTGTAGAATAGTTTAAGTATGAATTTTCTAAATTCCTTCTCTGACATTCCTCTCCTGTGCTGTCATTGATGTCTGTTATTGAGGAATTATGGGTAGTTTGGGCTGCTTGGTTCCCTTGTTTTTTCATGTTGTTTGGATGTCTACTCATCTTTCAATATTTTTTTTCTTCTTTCAATCACGAGCTTACTTTGTGAGCTTCTTTTCCTTATGGATCCTGGGTTGGGTAGATTCTGGATATTACTATTTTAATTCAGTGTGTGACCTCTGATGACTCAATATCAGTCCCTCTTTAAGAGAAGGTATTGATACCTATTTGCTATAGTCTCTTCTAAGCCAAGTATTATATCTTTCTTAAGTTAAAATTTATCAGTAAAAATATCAAAGCCTCTCACCTCTTTTACTCAATATTGTTCTTGAGACCCTAGCTGGAGCAATTAGGCAAGAGAAAGAAATCAAAGGGATAAAAATAGGAAGAGAGGAAGTCAAACTCTGTTTGCTGATGACATGATCCTGTATCTAGAAGATCCAGAAAACTCCATCAATAAACTGCTCGAACTCATAAGTAGATTTAGCGAAGTGGCAGGATACAAGATCAACACACATAAATCAATAGCTTTCCTTTATACGAATAATAACAGGACTGAAGAAGAAGTCAGGAGTTCAGTTCCTTTCAAGATAGTGTCAAAAAAAAATAAAATACTTGGGAATCAACCTAACAAGGGAAATCAAAGATCTCTTCAATGAAAACTTTCAAACATTGAAAAACGAAATCCAAGATGACCTAAGAAGATGGAAAGATGTCCCATGCTCTTGGATCGGCAGAATTAATATAATAAAAATGGCCATTCTACCAAAAGCTTTATATAGATTTAATGCTATCCCTATAAAGATACCTATGTCGTTCTTTAAAGACATAGAAAAAGCAATTCTCAAATTCATTTGGAACAACAAAAAACCAAGAATTGCCAAAGCACTACTAAGCAAGAAAGATGAAACAGGCGGTTTTGCCATTCCAG